>OENT01001163.1:0-54597 GCA_900239685.1 Rotaria macrura | reverse complement strand
CTTACCCTCTTTTGGGATTAGACACCAATTAGTGGCAATCAGAGCAAAAGAGAGCAGAAACTATGTTGTGATGTGTTGAATAATAAAAACTTGGGCACCCCGATTCAGATGTCGTTAGTTACCTCAACATTTCAGTGTAGCAAAAAGCCAAGACTTAACAATTCCCATTTTTCATAAATCGTATTTCATTGTGGACAAGTCGGGTGCGGGTGTGAGTGCAGTTCCTTCTTTCAGCGATACTGAAATTCATGCTTACACTTACCCACTTCTACAAGGACACTGATAACATATGCTAACTTCCGACTTGAGTTCGATGTCTATTGAAGCCACGCTGAATCGTCTTCATAACAAAAGTAGAAATGAAAAAACTTGAAGAAGTATGTGAATAATCAAAGTAGCTTTATGACATGTTTCATTCTGCTTGATTGATTTGCCAACTTCAAATTCATACCAGTAAGTTTGGAATTGTCAGACTTAATGACTAATTACACGCACGTTTTGTGATTTTAATGAATTCACCCAGTAGCCGTGTATTTTTTTAACAGTATGATTGGATATAAATGAAAAAAGGTCAAGAAAGGTCTAAATCATAAATTGCGTAGAAAACTGGAATTATCGCAATCATAAGTTCAAGTATCCACAAGCGATGAGATATAGTCAATGAAGAAAGCCAAAAGACACTCTACATAAACATAAAGATAAAATGTAGAAAAACCCATGAAAGAAAGAACAATATGAGATGGATGAACTGCTTATTTAGTTGAAACCGTTTTGTATCTCGCTGTAACGCGAATGAAATATTTCCATCCTTGATTAGATGGATTGGACAATCTTATCGAACAGAAGGCAGTGGGAATACCATGTTCATTAATGTTTTTTCTCAGAATCACTTCTGATATGATGTCATTGACCAGAAGAACAAATAGAAAATTGAGAATTAAATAAAGACGAGCTGTTAAAAATAGGGTGCTCACATCAACTACAGAAACAATTGTAAACAACAATTGTAATCAAAACTGTTAGATCGAGAGTAGCTGTTTCATGTACAGAAAATTTACCTAAGATATTATTAGTGATATATTTTCTTTAGATTTCTATCCGTTATGTTATTTTCGTCTTGAGAAATCAACCTATATTCTTGAAACACTATCACTCGATTGACTTAAATGTCTTCTTCATCGCCAGTGTTCATTTCAGTGAGCCCTTGTATAATGTTCTATCTGGAAGATTTGATTTTTATTCGTACGAAATGAAAAAAAACTAGTGCAGTAAGACTAAAGCACGCAAATTGGATCGATGAAATCGACCTAAACTGATTGCTTGCGTTTTTTAAGTGCCCCACGAATAGTTTACAAGAGCCAACAATCAACGTAACTAAAATTACCTTCGTCACTTTTGGTAGTACTAAAACGATGACAGTATTTTCTATCTATAAAATTCATTACACGAAACAATAAGCTACAGACGGGCATGCTTTTCATTGATTGTTCATGTCAAGAATGCTCGTTCCGTTACTCGAAAACTCAATCTGAACGTGACGATGTAACAGTAAATTAATATCGAACTGCATGTTATTATTAGAGATGATGCTAGTTTCCTCGCTATCGACTTCTCTTGAGTTTTTTTAAATGTTTCTGTAACAGATTTCTATTCAATGATTCATCTTCTGTATGATTAAGAATAATTGAAGAATTCGTATTCAATCGATATGATTCACCTTAATGATTCTTAATATATGCATTCAGTTGTCGCCTGATGGTTCTATCTTTTCGAATAGATTTATTCAAAATAGAAATCATCGACTTTTTATGGACTGTTTTGGATTAGTTGTCTGAGTCCAGTTGAAAATTGCTTTCAGCAGATTGCTATTTATCTTATCTTTGAGAAAAATTCAAGCATCTGAAATTCGAATATCGATTGGTATTTCAACTTTCTTGTTTTGTGCAGCTATCACCACTTGTCATATCTTTCACGCTTCAGTTAAATGTCACATGAATAAAAAATAACTAAGCAAATACGAGTCGAAACAAAACTAATTTTGTGATGACAAGAATATGCTAGTTATATATTTTTGCAAGGGGATACCTTGATAAAGCTATATTCTCTCTCGCTGTCGCTCTTATTTTATGCTTCAAATGTGTACGATGAATAATAATTGTGAGAGGAGCAAGTAAGTGATCGCATTCGATTGCCTATCTTTTGATT
Source organism: Rotaria macrura (assembly GCA_900239685.1). Lineage (NCBI taxonomy): Eukaryota > Metazoa > Rotifera > Eurotatoria > Philodinida > Philodinidae > Rotaria > Rotaria macrura. The sequence continues at coordinate 52,392 of OENT01001163.1, read as the reverse complement.
ATAATACACCATCATTGCTTGACTAAGCTATCGGTGAAACAAGAAAATGGACGACAGTGAATTCGATCAAGTACCTCAAATTTTATTCAAAGATGTGACATCTATCCATAGAATGGGCTGTCCTGGAACTCTCATTCCAATGACACTTGATACCCGAGCTGTATTGTGTGGTGATGATTCTAATAATGTCATTATTGTTGCTACTCGGTTTGGTGAAGGTCGGTGCCTGGTGTTTGCACACAACAGTTATCTTAATATTTTTCTCGAAAATGACACAAAAGAGCAGCGCTTTGTCGAAAATTGTCGTCAGTGGCTGTCTCCTGGACAGCATCAACAATTCGAATCAATCAATGAAGCAGATTCGTTGACCTATCTCAGGGAACGTGGAACTATACTCGTTTGGAATGGACATCATGATAAGAGCGATCAATTCATGGAAGATTTGGTATTTAGACTAACGTTTACTTTCACCATGAATGTTATATTTTGAATATTGTTCTATTATTAGTGTATACTTTTACAAGAAGGTGGTGCACTTATATGTTCATCAACTGCTTGGGGTTGGCTACAAATTAACAAAGGCAAGACTCTTGCAGATCTGCCATTTACACGTTTTTGTGACTATATTGGTGTCAAAGTGACTGACAATTACGCCAGCTGCCCCGATCCGATTTCTTTTCGACCTGAACTAGTTGCCTTCAAAAACATTGCACATGTAGTTCAAAGACTAGCCAACGAACCGAATAACATCGAATATCTGGCTAGTATCTCATCGACAATCAAAGATTTAGGTGATTCGCTACCTGGTGTTTCGCTTGACATTCTACAGAATATTGTTTTGAATGCTGGAAATGAGATTGTTCCGGCACATGATTGTCCGATTCGAGATAAATCATGTCGACAAAAAACGACTGGTCTATGCTGTATTTTGAATGCATTACCAGGTCTAAAAGCTCCTGGTAAGTAATAACGAATATATTGATAATGTACAAATCATGTGTGAATTCATAGGTGTAAAGAGTTTTCCTGGTGATTTCGATGGTCCACCGTCTATTGAAACAAACGTCACGGTTAATATCCAATCAGAAGGTAACGAATGGTACTGTACAGGTATGTTTAAAGATAGTCAATATGTTCAGTGAATATAAATCGACATGCATACAAACTTAAGTTCTAATTCTATCTCTCAGGTTACTATGTGGCTGCAGGTATTCCTATACAAATTGATATCTTGGAGCGAGTTGGTGCAGCTGGATGGTCAGCCAGAATTGGTTGTCACAGTGATGATCTCGAAGTATGTTCTTATAAAGCATAGTTCTTTCCATTAGTATACAAATGTGAGTAATTAGAATCGCGATGAATTTCGTCGATGGCCTAACATTTCAACATCCAAAGCACTATCTGGCAACAGTATTCGAATGAATTCAGCCTTCGGCGGTCTTCTGTTTCTTCAGAGTCCTGATGGTGAATCGAATTCAATTACGGTTAATCTAAATTATGTTGTTCTAACGCCTACTTACAATCTCACCAATCCAAATCGTGCAGAAGATTGGGAAGATATGCGTGGTCGCGCTGAAGGCCTATGGGCAGACATTGCTGGTCAAAACATTGTATTTAATCTACCATCGCAAAGCATATTGCATTTGGATAGTGTTCAATTAGATCGGGCTCTTCGTTTCTGGGATAGTGTCGTAATTGCTCATCACGAATTACGTGGTACAATACCATCACGTCGCGAACGCATCGTATGTGATGAGCAACCATCAGCCGGTTACATGCGTAAGAATCATTTGATGTTAACATGAACTTTCTGGTTGAAAACAAATAATTATCGATTTGTTTTTAGATAGTGGCTATCCGATCGTTACTCATATGGATGTATCTGATCCAAATGCTGAGGGATTCCTAATGAATAGTGATAATCTAGAAAAGAACGGTTCATGGGGTCTTTTTCATGAAATTGGTCATAATATGCAGCGTCAATGGTGGAGTAAGTAGTCTATTGATACGAGTAGAAACTTTTAAATTATGATTTTTTCAAGCATTCGAAGGTACTGGGGAAGTAACTGTGAATATCTTTTCTCTTCATGCCATGGATGTTGTTTGCCATATTTCACCATGGCTTCATTCGTGGCTTCAAGGGCAAATAGACAAAGCACGCGAGTACATACAAAATGGATCGAATTTCAATCAATGGAAAACCAGTCCTGGCCTTGCCCTCTTCATCTATGCACAATTGGCCCGAGAGTTCGGTTGGGACAGTTACAAGGCCGTCTTTCGCCAGTATGAACAAACGAAACCAAACTTGGTTAGTAATCAAGACAAGATAGATCACTGGATTGAAAGCTTTTCACGTCAAGTAGATTGTAATTTGGTTCCACTGTTCGAATTTTGGGGCTTTCCAGTATCACAATCAACTATTGACAACCTTAGCAGCCTAGAGAGCCGGCAGATCTCGGATGAAATCATTGAAATAGCGCCCGAACGCTATCGAATTTAAAACTTCTTCGTTTGAGTATTTTAATCAACTATTTGCTGAGTATAATGATTCGATTGAATTCGTATTTCAAATTCTAATGATAATCAATATTTTCCGTCGATAGCCAACTTTAATAAATAGAAATTACGTAAAACATTTGCGTTTTCTTTAATGAACTATGTACACGAACGACTATATCTCATATTGTAATCCTAAAGCTAGACAATCGCTAGCTTTCAAATGAGCTGCTCTAAATATATTCATTTTGATTATGCTTGACGAAAATAAATTATTTTATTCATTCCATGGCGTAACAAAAAAAGCTTTTAACAAATTCGATTCAATGAAGTTTGATTGAATACAGATGATTCTCATGTGCAAGATGAGAGTTGTGAATAATAGTTATTTACATGCTATAATTTAATTTTCAAGTTTCTACTTCATATGTTATTTCCCAGTGTCGTATGTGTCAGAGACTTGAAGTTGTTGATGCTTGATGTTATTTGTATAACAGTAATTTCTTTTTAGTATTCTAAGCAACTCTATTTAGATGCTATGAATATGGATTATTATTGAACAATTATTTATTATAAATTTTTCTGAGAGCTCTTACTCGAGAATATCAGTCAATGAAAAAAGAATAGTTACTGTGTTGTTTTGTATTTCAAATTCACAGATGTCGTGAGAAGAGATATGAGCAGAAGAAGAAATGTCGTAAAATCGTGAACATTTACGTACTCAAAAAATATTTAATAAAGCTGCCGATCAATCATAAAATGCCAAATGCTATATTAATCCACGAGAAATATTAGAAAGTAAGAGTTCATTGACAAAATGTGCTCATCATGTAGAATCCACATTTGAATAATTCCAATCATCTGATATATTAAATCAACCACCACTGTGACAGTGTTTTGTAAGAAAAAATAAGAAAAGCAGCAAGCGAATGATCTATTCACGGTACCATACGAATCTATGGAAGTTTATTAAACAATATAGATTCAGAATTTTCTTGCAAACAAGAGAGGAGGAAACTGTCACAAGTGTCAATGAATAGTATCGATGAAACTTCGAAAACAACAGTGTCAGAACAATAATCAAGAGTGAATCTTGGTTATTGCTTGACGTCTCATAGGAAACTTTTTCATGAAAAATGAATATCAAAGAAAGATTGAACAACGAAAAGGCATTTGAAGCTAATTAGAAAGTAATATCTGCTTCTTCTTTTGCTTTCCGCTGCGGGATAACACTGAAAAAATGTTTCATTGCATATTAGCATTTGTTCAATCAAGTAGTAAAATCTCTCTCTGGTCATTGTAAATTTTCAGTCACTGTCATCATCTTGATGGGTATAGAATTTTTATTAGATGGATATCATGCTAGGAAGATGTATCATACTTCTTAGCAAAAAGTCCTTACTCATTATTTTTCCCTACTAATTTGACACATATATACATGCAATGTTTTTAACAGAAATCTTAAACAAATTACAAATGGATATTTCATTACTAGTGACAAAGAATCTATTGGGACAATTGCTATTAATAACAAAATTACCTCGAAGTATCATAACGAAAATAAGTTGATAAGTTTGATGAGTATTTAGTATATAAGAAATAACTAATAGAAAAAGAAGTCCTCAACTTCATCTGTAAGTGAAAAACATTTTCCCTAAAAAAAACAAGTGAATTTGAAACGTGTCGTTTGATTGGTTCTTATTCGATCAATGAGTGTACGGACAGTTTTTGACCGAAGGAATATATGTATAATATGAATATTACATGTGATTATTTCTATAATCATTGTATCGACATGACAAGTTTTGAGAGGTTTTAAAAATAGTGCTTATTTTTGACAAATGACTATCAAGAGAAAGAAAGAAAAACAAAATCTATTTCCATGTATTTTTCATCGAAAGTATTTAATTAACGACTAGACATAGTTTATTATTTTCCACCGACAAAATTCATGTTCTCCAATTCAGTTGTGTCTGGCAAACGTTCTTAAAAGAACATCTATCACATTGATTTGGTTTTTCTAAAATTGAAAATAGATTTCTTCACGTTATGTAAACGCATGTTGTTGTCTTTGGGTTTTTTCTCTTCTTTTTGTTACAATCTTATCTCTAGAGAATTGAGAAGGTCGTCGGTAATCGTTTTTTACTCTATTGTTGGTTTTCAGAATAACGACTGTTGTCTGCCAGTTCAATCACTATATTTTGTCAAGAACTTAAACACTAAAAATAATGGATGCTCAAATGATTAATATTCTATTACTTGGTTCAGCATTTATGGTTCTATTTACCGCATTTCAAGCTACTGGCATGATATCGGTATCGACTTTTATTTTGAAAAAAAATGACCATTAATATCAAGTCGATAATATTCTTTCTAGCAAAGTGTGCTCGAAGGAGTCAAAAATGAAACAATTCATGGGAATACTTTCCATGGAAGTGGCTATATCAGGTGAGACGAACAAACAAATCATAATCATATAGTTATATGTTTTTTATTCTTATGCGTACTAGTAAATTTAATACTAAAAATTTTCTATCGACTCTTTCGAAAAAACTATCGTATATATTTAAATTAGTTAATACAAGTTGGATATAGAATCGTTAGAATGTATTACCAAATATTTCTTTCTTAGAAATTCATCTTAGCTCTTATTACGTCTCACATTTACTAGATACTATTCATTTAAATATATCCTGTCGAACTATCGATCTAGCTCACTTACTGATCACGAACGAGTGGTACTCATACAAAATTGAGGTTTAATTTTCTGCGCTCAATATATTTATTTATCGAAAATAAATTTCAAACAATAATCCTCTTGAACTACTACTATTGTTTATTAACATTGAGGAATACTTGTATTCGATTGACTATAATCAAAGGATTTTGGAAAAATTCGATTCCCTATGGTTGATTAGTGTTGAATTCGTTTTCAATAAAAAAAGAGCAAACCCATCGGTTAGTTTATGAATATTCGACTATTGAAATCTTTCAATTGTAATCAACGTACATGTAACTTATAGATTCATATATCCGAACATAGTAAAAATTTTGCTCACAGTACGACATACAATAGACTTGAAAGTATGTTACGGAAGAGTTTATAATTTCAAAATACGCTGACATCATTATCTGGCTAGTAAGACAACTGACGTTGTCCTTACGATTTCTATTGAGCAATTCTATGAATGAGAATAGCTTGTGACATTTAAATAAAACATGTAATTATGATGATATTCTACGGGATCGATCTATTGACACAAAATGATATCCATGATGTTTCTCAGCAAGTATCATCACAGACCTTGAACTTATTCATTATCGTGTCTTGTTTTTTATACGTTCTTATCACTTATGATAGTATTATATTAGCTATTATTAGAATTCTAATGTTGATTTGCATTTGATATGTAAATCATTTTATTCATCTGAATTTCTTCACTTCTGTCTTTAATCGATTGATTTGTAGCTCGGCTATATTGTATGCATGTTTTGCTCTCACCAATATATTTGCTCCTGCCATCGTAACAGTAATGCGGCCTGCTGTTTCTATGCTCCTTGGTGGAACAACTTATTTGTAAGTTGATAATCTAGATCATAGATTTATTCACATCAATGAATTTTTAGTCTTTATGTTCTTTCATTTATCTATCCAATGACTTGGTCATACTATGTTGTATCAGTTTTAGTTGGTATTGGTGCTGCTGTTCTTTGGACAGCACAAGGAGTTTATCTAACGCATAATTCAAGTGATTCGACAATAAGTCGTAATTCAGGCATATTTTGGGCTTTATTTCAAGTCAGGTAATTCATCCCGCGTTGTTTTTCCATTCAACTCTTTGATTTTTTTCGTTTTTAATATAGTCTTTTATCTGGTAATATTTATGTTTACATAGCATTGAAAGCTGAAACGATTGATCGTGCAACACGTATACCATTATTTATCGTTTTCTCAATTGTATCAGCTGCTGGTCTCATTTTCTTTATACTTATAATATGGCGAACCTATATTGAAAAAAATCGCGAAACCTTATTGAGTCATGATGAAGAAAAACCAAATATTGTTTTAGACACCGTTCGAACATTAAGAATAACCATGAAACTATTAAAGACACGTAATATGTTATTATTACTTATTCCATTTGCATATTCAGGTTCGCAATTGAATGTCTTTGTTTATATATCTGAATGTTAAATAATGCTTGTTTTTCTTCAGGGATTTCTAACACATTTTTCCAAGGAGTTTATGGAACATGTATTGGACATTACGTCAAGTATGGAGGTAAAATCGATTGACTTTGCATTAAAGAATGAAATTATCTTCCTTGTATTTTATAAAGATACACGTAAACGATTGATTGGTTTACATGGTATTCTTGTAGGTTGTGGCGAAATTTTAGGTAGAGATTATCGGAAAAGTAGCCCGGAATTAAAAATATGCATTGTGTCCTGTTTTCAGGTGGAGGATTGTTTGGGTTTATAACTAAACCGAAAACATCGTCACAGAGAGCTTCAACGATTCTTGCTGGTTTTCTTCTACAGATAATTTATTATTATTCTGTTTTTGTTAATTTTCCTTCTGATGCATCGTCGAATGAAACATCTAAGAAACCATATTTCGATTTCAAGTAAAACTATAGTGGAAGAAATTGCATACAATGCAATATGTTTGTTTACAGTTCAACAACAAGTCAAGTTATTGCATTTACAAGCTCATTTATTGTTGGTCTTGGTGACAGTAGTTTAAATACTCAAGTATTTTTTTTTCTTTACGATTTTTCATCAGAATTTCATTTTAATACTTGATGTTTTTCTTTTATAGATAATGAGTGTATTAGGTTCACGATATAAACAATGTACTGGTTCAGCATTTGCAATATTTAAACTAGTTCAAGTAAACATCAATATCTGTAATACGATGTCCGTTGTCATTTCTTTCTTTTCAGTCTTTAATGGCTGCTGTCGGATTCTTCTATGCTGGTTCTATTGGCATTCAATGGCAATTATTGGTTGTTGTCACATTTTTATTTTGTGGCACACTGGCCTTCTTTGCAGTCTTATTTGACGAAACAAGTGGTGAAGTAACTACGTCAGTCGTTGTCACCTTACAAGACAATGACAATAACAGCGAAGACAATTATTTCTCGTCCATCGCATAAGAAACATTGTCAAATTTTATATTATTTTGATTAATTTGATAATTTTAATTTTGTCTATCTGTATAATAGTATAAGTAATTTGATTGGAAAAAAAAGAAACAAAGTGCTATAAGTGCCAATATGATTGATGAGAAACCTATTCGATTAATTAGAATAATGGTAATAGAGAAAAACAAGAGAAAAACGGAACATAATTTGCTTTATATTTTTATCTGATGTTCAAATATTTGCAGCGAACTGGAGTACTGTGTAATTATTTCACAATATCATTTAACTAATATCAGACATTTGGATCTAATGAGTTTTCTTAGACCAAATAAACATTTGAAGTTTTACGATGTATCAGATTTAATCAATCATGTCGACATGAAACATCTAAAATTGGAGTTCATAGACGAAATATATTTGCTCATATGAACAGAATAGTTTACTCGTTGCTAATAGTACCTAACGGAGTCTTACAATCGAAACCAACTTTTCTATAACCATGATTTATTAATTAGAAGAAACAATATTATCTCAAATAAGCGCAAATTTCTTTGGAAATATATTTATCTCAGGATTGCCAGTGAGGAGAGCAGAATTGTAGTATTTCTCCTTAGTAATACTTTCTTTTATCGTAGGCAGAATTAATGCAATTTCTTCGTTTTTTAAACCAAGATAAGATATTCGACGTTTCGTTACTTATCGCTTGAATATGATAGTCTTGAAATCTGTTCAATTCAAGAACGTTGAACATAGTGCCGACTGTGATTTGTTTTGTTCGATTTACTTCGACACATAATCATTTGCTGTATGATCAAGAATTCATTGTGTAAAGTAGTCTCATGATTTTGCACGTCGATGATTCCTCAGCAGGCACACACACAATTTGGTATAAGAAAAAAGTCATGAACAGAAGCACACTTGAAATTTAATTCATGTCATCGAAATCATCGTATCAATTCTGAGACAATTAGTCTATTTTCTCTATGAGTAAATTTTCATTGAAATGACAGATGAAGTCGAATCATTAGTTAAGAAAGAAATGTTGACTTGAAGTGTCTCTCTTTTCTATTTTATTGACTCATATCAATCATTGTTCGACTTTATTCGTAGGAGAGATATCTATAAACATGTCGAAAACGTTCACAAGATTCAATTTCCATACACGAAAAAAGTGATTTGTTTTGATTTCAAGATTTTCACACTAGACAATGCGTTATTTTAAGCAAGTCAAAATACACAAAAGAAAAGTGCATTTTAACTAGTTGAGTCTTTCCTATCGTCTCTGAGAAAACGAACTTTATTTTTTCCATCGTTACTCTGTTTGATATATTTCAAATGTTTGCATGTTTTCAATTGCAGAAGCAATACTTTTTGTAGACATAATGGGACATGCTAATATCATTCTATGGGTCAGACGCAAGTGACCCACGCCTTATCATAGGTTCTTTTTTCTAATAGAAAGAAATATCATATCCTTGTGTCTATCATTACTGATCGAGATCTCTGGTAAGAAATTTGTCATAGTTGAATTACAAGACAATATTTCTATTTCAGAAGTATTCAATAACTTTTCGTAAATCATATTAGATCAGCTCTATCTTGGTTAGTTTTGAATAAAAGCTTGACAGATCATAGTATTCTTCTTTTGGTTATTTTATTCTGTTCTTTCGTTGAACATTATGTTTTTTGTTGGCTAACATCAACATGAAAAAAAAAACACGGAGCAATTTTTTTTTCAGAAATGTTAAAATCTATAATTTATGCAGTTGTTGCTGTTGTTGTAGCGGCTTTTCCTGAACGTTTAGTACCAGTTTTTGTTGTTGTACTAGTTGTCAAAGCTAGTTTTTGACCACGAAGTAATGCTGATGCACGACGAAGAGCAGCCTATGACAAATAGAAATTTACGTTGGTTTTTTCTATTATGCAATGTTTTTTTGCTATCGAAATATAAACATACCATCTTAAGATCTTTACGATAGCATTGTTTACGAATGGTTCGTCGAATGCTTGTCAATGTACGACGTGAGTCCTTAGTAAGTTTAACCTTATGGTTACGTTTAGCTGGTTTTTTAAGATCTAAATCATTCATTGATGAGTTATTTTTTCGAAAATCAATACAATCGTTTTCTTACTTTTAACAGAACCAGTTGAGAAAACGACACCTTTACCATCTTTAACAGCTTCAACGCCGACTACTTTTGGATGAACAAGACCATTCAAACGGAACGTATTACGATTTTTTAAATTGTTTGGTTCCTTGAATTAATAGAAATAAAATATAACAAACAAGTATAAATATAAAAGAAAATAATCCATTAACGAACAGTTGTAAATGTGCCCAATTTTTGTTTGTGTAAAAACGATGAATTATTACGAATAATCATCCATTGAACGTGTGATGAAGCTTGATCGAAACCTATTGTGTCAATTAATAAAAATATAACGATTTGTATAGAAACTACAATGAACTTACGTCCACGAGCCATTCTTTGGGCAATAAATTTTGTTTAAATAAAAACAATCTAATCTAAAAGAGTCAAGTAATTTTCTCAACTTTCGAATCGTCCAAAGAATGAAAATAAACAAATTTTTTTTAATTTCTGTTTTTACAATCATTGGTTATCAGCTTCAACCATCCTATGGTGTACGTTTGCGTACTTCGTTTTATTGTTAATGCACTAGTGTGTCAAATGTATTCTATATAAAGTTTTGGAAAGACGTCGCTAACATCAGTCTGAATCATATATCATTAAATCTTGTTTTCGTTCGTATAGACACGTAAAGACATATGACTGGATTCGTGATGTAACACGTTTAACACACGGCATATAATGTTAAAAGTGGTATTCAACGGTGAGTTCGTCTTAACATGTTTCGTTCGTTGTTTTTCTTTCGTTTCTGTCCTTTTTTCCTTTCAACAATTTATAAATATTTTCGATAGTTAGACTGCTCTCCACGATATTTCATGGCCATAATTATATTCATATTCAGTTTACTTCTATTTGTTTTCACCATCGCCTATCATCAAGATAATACAATAAAACTAGATCATGTAAATATAACAAGAATATCGAATGAAGAACGTTATCAACATTACTTATATTTTTCTCGATCTGAACGTTTATTATATCGTGAAAAAGCACGTGAAATGTTTCAATTCGGATATGATAACTATATGAAATATGCTTTTCCACAAGATGAACTTGATCCAATACATTGTCGAGGACGTGGACCAGATATTGAAAGACCGTAGGAAATATAAAAAGAACAGACGTTTCGTTTATTTATATTTATTTGTTTTATAGTGAAAATTACAATATAAACGATGTACTCGGAGAATTTTCTTTGACATTAATTGATAGTCTCGATACACTTGCTGTGATGGGAAATGTTTCTGAATTTCAACATGCAGTTAGACTTGTCATTGATCATGTTCATTTCGATCGAAATTCAACAATACAAGTTTTTGAAGCAACTATTCGGTATGATGATAAAATATACAATCAGCATTTACTTGATTCATTGATTGAATCTTAAATCTCAAGAGATAGTTTCAAAGTCATCAGAATCGCCGAATAAAAACTATCTGTGCATAGACTACAGGGGTCTCAACGATACTAATTTCTTGATATTTCTAGATTTATCTCTTTAAAAGTCCGTATATATTCGACATGACGTGTTATTTTGTTGCTCTAAACGCTTCTTAAAATCTTTACGACAATATTTGCGAAATATTTTTTCATAGAAACAGTGATTCTCAATTTTTTTCAAATTTATTTCAGTCATTCTTTTCTGGGATCAGTTTAAAGATTCGATTATTTTGAATCAATTAATATTTCAGAACAACTGTTTCATCATTAGCGATCGTCGCAAGTACTTCAGTGATGCAAATATCTTACAGTGTTCGATAGTATATAAAAATTTCAAATTTTATACTTTCGTATTCGAAAATATATTACTGAATTCACAGAGTTTTTCTTGTCACTTGTGCTCAATATATATACAGTTCGTTTTTCATCAACAGTATCAGTGTTTATCGTTATTTTATACTGTTGTTATTCGTTGTCTTGTGCATAATTTCAATGAGCTCGCTGACGACTTGAAACTTTTTTATGAACCGCCAACTTCTCTTACTGTATTTTCTTCAATACGAAAACGTCTAGTTTGTAGAACTCTTTTACTAGTTGAATATCTATAACACGGTGGATTTATAAGAGCTAACAGCAATAAGGAAATCGTTTGGTATCCGAAAAGCGGATATGCAATTTTTAAAAGTATGAGAAAGCAGATTTTTATTTATTCGTTTTACGATCTTGTCTCTGATAAAAATTCGATTTTCACTAGAGAAAAAATCCAAAATTTACGAATGTTTTCTGTCTAACACATACAGTATACAATAGGACAGAGGACAAACGAACACGAAAAAGTAGGAACTCGAAACTTCTCTTCGAAGAGAATTAATATATTAATTTCAATGAAATGTACATGGTTTACTTACTATTGTGCAATTTTCATGCTGAGTAATGCTATTATAATAGATTTTGGTATTGATAACTGCAACTTCTACATAGATCTTCAAGAAACTCTTCTATTTTGAGATGATCTTATTGTTAATTGTACAAAAATTTATTTTACAAATCCTATCATGTTTCCATGAAAATAACTGATGCGTTTTCTTTTTATTTAGTGTTCTCGGTGCACTTCTTTCAGCACATTTATTAATTGTTGATCCGTTACAACCGTTTGGCAATTTAAGAATAGTCGATTATGATAATGAACTACTTGACCTTGCTCATGATTTAGCATCAAGACTATTGCCTGCATTTGAAAGAACTCCACAAGGATTGCCATACCCTCGTGTAAGAAAATTTCGTTTGAAAAATAATTATGAAGAATCTTTTCAATATTTCATTTAGATAAATTTAATGACCGGTATGGTTGATGGAACAAGAAATGATACATCCACAGCTGGTGCTGGATCACTCTCATTAGAATTCAGTATTCTTAGTCGGCTCGTCGGTGATCCAGTTTATGAACGAGTTGCTCGACGAGCTGTCAATTCCTTGTGGGAAAAGCGAAATAATGTTACAGGATTATTAGGTTTGTTAATATTTCATGTGTCAAGTGTAGAGTTATTCATTGTTCAAAAGTGAGAATGTAATAAGAATCGATGTTGCACTTTTTCGATAACTGTCGAATTTCTCTTATTAAGTATTTTCCGGAGATTTATTTTGAGAGAAGTAGACAAAAACAAAATCTTTTACGATCTAAAATTTACGTCTAGATTTACGTTTGGTTCTATTCTATCGTGCATTTTTTCTCTTTCTTTACACTTTAGACTAGTGAGTAGTTATTACATACAAGTCTATTTCGAAATAATTATCTACCGGTGATTCTGAATGAATCTTATCTATATATATATATATATATATATATATGTATAATTCTCTGTGCCTGGCAAAGATTAATGATTCTAGAATTTCCAAGAGCTTTCCCGATTTATGCGACGCTAACTATAGGTTTCTAGAATGTTCTGGAATTTTCTATATTTCTCTCAAACTTTCACTGAGGATCGTATTGATAGGTTAAAGATCAAAGGTTACAAGTCAGAAGTTAAAGGTGAAACTGGATACTGCTTTGTTTCTAGAAAGTTCTAGAAATATGTACACTCTTCCGGAATGTTACAAAACCATCTATAATCTCTTATAGTGATCCGGCACTTACTGGAATCTCCTAGAAATTTCGATGACTATACACTACGCATGATCGAGAATGTTTTCGAAGTCTCTAGAATAGACTACAAGACTATACTCTATCTATATATATAGTAGGGGCCGTCTGATTGTTTATCATTGAATCAAGATAAAAGCACAGTTGTGATACTATACAGGTAAACCAACCGTGCAGTGTGCATCGGTTCTCGCTATTGTATATATATGTATTCTGTTTGTATTGAATTCTTGATAACTTAAATCTAACGATTTATAGTCGTCGGACACATAGCTAGAGTATAACTGTACAGAGTAAATGAGATTATCAGTTCCTAATATATGATTTATTTCTATGCGACGATTGAAGTTTACAAGTAGGACAGGACTAGATGAAACAGCGTATGTTGTGACGAAAAACTCCCAGACTCAAGAGAAATGAATCTTTTGTATAATCGATTGATTCATGATTGTATTATATGTCGAATCTCTTCTACTTTAGGCAGTGTCATCGATGTAAATAGTGGTGAATGGCTAGGTCAATTATCAGGCCTCGGTGCTGGCATTGATTCGTTTTTTGAATATCTTCTTAAAGTAATTTCACGATGCTATTTGAATGAAGAACATCGATTGTTTTATTCTTTGTTTTAATTAGAATTATATTTTATTTGGTGATGAATCTGATCTACGCATGTTTGACGATGCGTATCAAAGTGTTACGCAATATCTTCGTCGAGGGTTTGTTGTGAATTTTTTAATTATTATTTTCAACTGAATTTCCATCGATAAATTGCTTCTAGACGTGTTAATTGTATGGATGAAGATGGTATTCATCCAATATTTGTGAATGTTAATATGCATACAGGACAATTAGCGACAACATGGATCGATGCATTACAAGCATCGTTTTCTGCTGTACAAGTTCTGCGTGGTGATATTGATGAAGCTATTTGCTTACATGCACTTTACTATTCAATATGGAGAAAATTCGGTGTTCTACCTGAACGTTTTAATTGGCAAATAAAAATGCCTGATGTTTTATTTTATCCACTGAGACCAGAATTTATTGAATCAACCTATTTTCTATATCAAGCAACTAAAAATCCATTCTATTTACATGTTGGACGAGATATTTTAGATAATTTAAATGCATATACAAAAGTCGAGTATGTCTAACCATTGTGAATGTTTTTTCCTTTTCTTTTTATTTACATAGATTAAATTGCTATTGATTTTGGAATAGATGTGGATTCGCAACTGTACATGACGTTCGAGATAAAACACTTGAAGATCGTATGGAATCATTTTTTCTTAGTGAAACATGTAAATATCTATTTTTGGTAAGACAAATTTCTTTGATATTATTATTATAGTTACTATTTGTTTTTTGTATATGTATCTAGTTATTTGATGAAGATAATTATTTAAATCAACATGGTGCAAATCATTATATATTCAGTACGGAAGCACATATTATTCCTTTGATGGCGAAATTAAGAAAAAAAGTTTGGGATTTAACTGATCCCACATCCTATCTTGAAAACGATGAAAGTTCAATTAACACAAGCAACACTATGAATGATCATGAATTAATTAATCTGAATAGAGATCTTATTAAAATTGAAAGAAATACTACTTCAACTAGGAAGAGACAAGTAAATCAAACGAGTGTAAGTAAATCATTATTTCTTACTACATCTACTGATCGGAAGATTTGGCATTCTCTGCGATTCGATTAGTAGAACTTTTTTCAGAAAATCTACATGAATATTGCCATGTGAAGATTTAATGAGTAACTATCTTTTGATAAAAAGCATACATTTCGAAATTATAAATACTTTTCGTTAGTAATCAACTTTTTGAAATCGATTTCATGGATACGTCGACTCACAATAGTATTTACATAGTAATTTAAAGAGATAGTTCGAATCAAACAAGAAAATGTAATTCAATCTTTCTGTTTCATATAATAATTACGAAGGTCATAATACACTCGAGAAGATTCGAGTTTAATACCTTGATGATGTAGAGAAATAGATTGACTTGAAATTACCGTCAAATTCAGATTTGATATTCAACGCAGATCAACATGTTTTTCTCAGTATATTTGATTTTGAAGAAGAAAAAAACACATTTAGCTACGCTCCATAGGTGAAGATCAGATAGTCAAATCTACTTACATATGGATTATTTCATAATTCATAGATATATTTTTTCATTCGATGAATTCGAATGATGTCAGACTATTTCCGATTTGCGCATGTCATATCATGAAATACATGCGATGTATGTATACTGCTTCTTCTATACATTGATTTGATTTCAGCATGTAAATAAACATATGATAACTTAACAAAATTTTACGAGTATATTTCATTTTACTGACGAAACAGAAAATCAAGCTTTCTAACTACTATGTAAATATATATCGAGTCATACGATTTTCTTCTCTTCCATTAGATTTGTAATTCGTTATACACTTTGTCGACTTCATTAAAATTCATAGAATTCCATCGAATAACAACGAGAAATTTGAGTTCGTAAAATAGAATGATCAACATAATCTCGACTCGAGAGAACATCTGATATTACACATTCATCGATGAATAATCAACTATTAGATGCAATCATTATGTTAAATACTGTCATTGAATATTTTTGTCATACAGTAGTTATCTTAGAATTTTATTATGAAAAAACTATATTTATTTCATCTTCTGACGATAAGTTACATGGAAAATAGTTCATAATTTCCACCAGTTCGCGTTTAATCGGACATTTTTTTCTTGAAGTTATCGTTATAAAAATGTGTCAGGTTGACACTGTTGAATTATCATATGAAGAAGAATATATTCAGTTTGTTCTTATTCCTATCTTGTACTATTCGAACGATGAATAAACATTTACACGCTGCAGCATGGAACATAGAAGAACGTACTAGATTTTCTACAGAGAACAGTGCGTTGTCGATGTAAACGAAAGAATGAAAGAAAATGGAATGCACTAGAATGAACGATAGCCTGCGCCATCATACAGAACGCAAGAAAAACAAATAGAATATAGATGCGTAATTGTAATGAGAAGAAAAGAATGTTCCAAACAATTCAATACTATAATAGGAACGTCTTGAGGCGAATAAGTGCATTTGGACCGATATATAGGTTGTCAGTACTCGAAAGGTTATTATGAATTCACAACTAGTTGTTAATGATGACATCATCTACTAATACGTAATGTAGTTTTTTTTTAGCTATTTTATAATATAACGATGTTTAAGTATTTTTTTACGATTTTGAATTCTATTTAAGTGTCGATCTCGTCCGATATCCCATCGCCATCAATTACCACTTAGTGCAAATCTACTCTTTCAAGTCGACGAAATGGTTGGTGTTATTACATCGGAACCATAGATGTATTCAAATAACAGGCATAGTATTCAATCGGTGCTCTTTTAAATATTTTCAATTGATTGTGTTCTGTTTTGTCTTTTTCTTTTATTTTGTCTTTCAACGTGTCAACAATTGTTTTTCGTGTATGTTTCTGTCAGATATTCACTCGTTGTTTTCTTTTTTTTATCATTTGTTTTGTTGTTGTCTTTCAAAAGTTTATTTATTATATAATGTATATTTATTTGGGTGCCTATCAAGAGAGAATGTTAGCATGCCTTGTATAATGATCTTTTCATTTTTCATAGATAAATAATGATTGTTCTTCAAGTATTATTGGGCTTAATAGGTATACTTGCGTGTCTTTATTCGTTCTATGTTAAAAATCAACATGCCAAAAATCCAAAATATAAAGCATTGTGTGATCTGGGTCCAAATGCAAGTTGTACTCGAGTTCTAACGAGCCAGTAAGATATTAACTGTATTGAATTATCGTAACGTAAAGTAGCACATTTGTTCAGATATGGTTCTGGATTTGGCATAGCCGGAATGTTATTTGGCAAGAACAGTAAGATGAATGCATCGAATGGTCTATTAGGTATGGCTTTTTATATTTTACAGATTATATTTGGTAAGCTAAAAATAATTTACATTTGCTTTACGTGTATTTTTACTAATTCTTACTATTTGTTTTCGTTTTTTAAAAATACACAGGTTTAATCTCAATACCATTGTTTAGTAAATTTGCTTTGCTTTCATCTGTATTAGCTTGTTTGGGTTCACTTTATTTGGCTTTTATACTTGCATTTATTCTCAAAGATCTATGTCTTGTTTGTATTGCTACTTATATAATCAATGCTGGTCTTCTTTGGTCAAATTATCAAACAGTTTATTCAAACTATTAATGAAAATAATTGCTTATAATATTTTTTTTTCTTTTGTATTTCTTCACATTTCAACTGTTTTCGCAGATGCTTAAGGATTAACAAATATGTATAAGCAGGATCTCGACTTGAACTAATCATTGTTATGAGTTAAATGAACTTGTTCAAATTAAAATAAATGTAACACAATTTTTTCGTAAAAAATATAATTCTTTAGAAGAGCATTCGATTGAAATGTATACTGAACACTGGCGATAGTTTTTGATGAAATCGAAAAAAACTATTGGTTCTATACTATGAGTTGGAAAACTGCTTTTTTTCATTTCATAGTAGAAATTGGATTGATAAATACGCGAAGAGCTTTGCAATGGTAAGCGAAGCATGTCTATTTGATCATCGATACAAAAATAAATTTTTATCGTTGGATGTTCGAAACTTACCGTTTCTATTACGATTTTCATTTTGGATGAAATCTGAACTATAATCAATTATTTTTTAATTATGAAAAGACGATGCATACGCATGGCAATGTTATGATCTTGAAAATGAAAAAGTTGAACACAATCTAGAAATAACAATAGAGAAGTACTCATAAGAAAAAAATAACATACTGAAGCTATGAACTAATTAGATTGATGAAAATCAATTTCTACATCATACTAAACTAGCTTATGAATCGAATTTAAATCATTCTGAAGTCACACAGTTTGAATAACTTCATTTAAATTTAATTATGCATGTTTGATAATTCGTATTTCTATAAGTTCCTTCATTCATTGGTCAAGTTCAAACACAATCAGTTGAATGCGAAGGAACATTGCACAGTATGTTCAGTAGTAAAAATTATTCAGGGCGATCTTTGTTGATGTCACACGAATTGATCATCATCTATGACATGGCCTAAAAGTCACTTGACCTTCAAAAAAACCATTGAACAAGTCCGTTATGGCTAGAGAAAATGAACTGATCTTTAATCAATGACAATGACATATCTAGAGGATCCATCCCTTGTTGATGTCCATAGTTGATCTAAATAATAAAATTTTATTTTTTCACAAGATGAGACAAAAACAGTGCACAATGAAGAAGAATCAAATTTAACAAGGTAAATCATCAATGCTCATTCGTTGCTTCTCAAATCAAATACGTATGAAAATGCGCTACTGGCTCTAAAGAATGCAAACCAACAAAAATGAACCGAACTTGATAGCTTTTGTTCAAATTCTTTACACTCTGTGTTCAGGAACATGCTGATAGCCTGTTTATTGTTTCTTAATAGGGATTATGATCACAATATAGATGGGAAAGATACGTAGTAATCGAACGATCAACCAATTTTTTAGATTTTCTTTCGATGAGTTGTTCTTTCCTATGTGTGAAAAGTAAAATACGTAACAGTAAGCTTGAAAAAGATTTTATCTAATCAACTTCGAATTGATCAAAATATTAACCTATTTCTGTAAATCCCTTCGAAGATATTCATGTTTATTTTTCAGTAGAGTAACTTTCGGGTCATTCTGTATCATTGAATCAATTTTGGACACGATCAAACTAATATTGAGATCATTAATGAAAAGATTTTTTTTAATACGCTGAAGTAATATAATCTTTAATATATTAATGAATATTAACGTGAAATTCTGAAGATAACAGATGCATAAGATCGTTTTTACTTTATTTGAACTGGATATTGTCTAGTTCTTCAAATTGGAAAATAATAAAATTTGTATTTATTATACCACGTAGTTTCATTCAACGAACGCAATAAAATTAAGAACAATAATTTATGATAATGCGTTCAACATAGATCTGAATGCAACATACAAGAACATATTCCTTCGTTCTAACGTGTCACAGGTTAATATAATATCTATTTTAAAAGACATGAAAAACAAGATCATCATAAATTTTAATCAATCGATTGATAGTAAAACTATTAGCATCTATCGATTTGTGAACATTGACTTTGTTTTAATAAGAATATACAGGTATTATTTCGTGTTTGATAATCAAGTCAAAACGTCATTTTTCATCTCAAGCCAATAGGTATATATTAGTGAGGGATCATTATTCATCATTAGACGATATTTTTCTAATGAAATTCCCTATCATTCTGTTGAAGTAGATTTTCCACTGATGTTACTCATTCGAAGAAGCGAACATAGAGGCCGTCTGATCATCTCTGAAAATATTTTCTAATTAATTTAATTCTAGAATTTCAATAGATTTCGACTAGTGTCTTATATTCACTTGTAAGAATTTACAATTGATGGATGAGAGGACGAGCGGTATGATTGAGTTTGGTTTTCAACATATCATCATTCTCGAAATCATTATTCGCGAACAAAACAATATATTCTTTGAGCAGTTGAAATTCAATATGATTTCGTTTAGTTTTATGGGATGTAATTTTCAATCAATTTCGCATTGATCGTGCCAATACTAACTAGAGTTGATCTTCTATATAAAATTATAAATTGGTCATTACTACTCTTCCTTTAGTTTCCTATATTAAAATAACTCAGATCGATCGAAATTTTGAAGTACTACAAGAATTCATATTCAGAGAGAATAATTGATCAGAGGGTATCTTTAGAACAGAGATAAATTCAAAATACTGCTGATGAAAATATTGGTAAAATTCATGGGTTGAAAATCGACTGAGGAGCGACACTAATGGAAAATCTGAACAAACAGAATGATACAGGATCACAAGTGTTATTGAACAGTATGGTTCGTTTTTTGAAAAATATCGTTTAATAACGAAGAACGATCTGAAACATCGATTGGAACTATTGGTTTTTGCAGGATTTTAGAAAGATGAAATGTATAAATGGTATTTACTAGAGATTTCTGTTAGTTATCTTTGTATAACAGTAATTTTAACAATACATGAACGACTGTTGACATAGACAGATAATCTTATCATGAAATATTTTAATAGATCTTCTATATTTTATAATTTGCCTTTTTATTCCAACTTGATAGCATGTCAATCTATTCTTGTGACTTTCTAAACAATATTTCTGAAGATCAAGCAGCGACAGAAAAAGTTTATCTTAATTAAAGGATGCATAATGGGCCGATTTTAATTTTCGAAGAGCTCCGCTCAATCTAATTTAAAGAAAAAATAACAGTCTTTCAATCGCTTTAAAATAGATCGAAGAATAAAAGATCTCATTGATACAAACCATGTATCGACAATTGTAATGAACTTCAACTTTAACATAAAATAAAAAAGTATGTTGTATCAAATCTGCTCAGCAATGAAATTTTTTATAAATTTATTGATTTTTTCTCTCTTTTAGAAACAAGCAACTTGCACGATTAGATTTCATCGTATGAGAAAAATGAATATTGTTGTTACAATGGGTAAAATATGTCACTGATTTAATAACCGTTAAAATGCTACTTTAACGATCTAAGAATATTATTATCATGTTTTATCTTGGAGTAATGAACTTATGATTCCATAACACTAAACATCTAGTCTGTGACAAGTACACTGTAGTAAGATATACATCAGATGTTGATGTATCATATATTTTTCGAATTGTATCGAAACGTTTCATCTTATCTCATCGTTGTTTTTTAGTCGAGATTTGTTTCAGTCGACACAAGAAGGAATTATCCTCAAATGTAATATTCCAATATGAAGACCTGACATGATTCAATATGCTGATGACGTTTGTTTACACAGAAAATCATGGCCGCCTCATCGTAACATTTATCACACTTGCTAAAAGTTGAAGAGTTTTATTTTTTGAAATGCTGGAAGTGACTCAATGTTTTATGCCGCTTGTCTTGATTTCCAAATTGATATATCGTGTTCTAATGATAGTAAAAGTATTGTAAAATTTCGGCTATGATCTCGCTATTGAAAAGCTGACAGACCAAATGTTAGAAATTTTAAAACTATGAAACATGATTACATAAAGCAAGAAAAAATCTGATCTCTATTCCATTGTTATGGATACAAAAAAGTTTACTACTTTTTCTATTATCTGTTGATCTTACCGATGTAGAACTACATTATCTGCTAGCGTATAGTATTGAAGATGATTTTTCTTTATTTTTAAGTGACGTTGCTTAGTACCAATCATGATCCATATGCTTGTTTATAGACAAAATTCACGAAATGCCACAGAAACTTGGATTTCGAACGTTCTTAACTCGTATGATAAAGTCAATAGAAATTTATATGCACTTAGTATTGCAAATAATCGAACTGTAAATAGTTCTTCGTGTACAACGTAGTTGTTTGTAAATAACATTGAAACATGTATGATTTATATTTTATGAATAGATTTCAAAGAAAATATTTATTATGATTCATAAAAACTAGTTATTGGAACTCATTATATTCTACATGAACAGACAAAACAGTTATGTTAGATGTTTTTATTCCAGAAATGATTACATTTCTAACGGTACTACTCATTTACGGTCATGTTATCAAGATTCCTAGCAACACTCAAACGAGCTTCTAATTGGTTTTGTTCGTAGTGGTGATTGATTTTAACAAACAATACAACAAGATTGATTAATGCGGAACCAGATCGTCATATTTCTCTTTCAAGCGTTGAATTGACGTAGATTTCAGAACTTGATCAGCATATAAATTATATTCAAGACTATGTATTAATTTGATCGGAAATCACTTTCGAGAAGTTTTATATATACAAAGAGGATCTAGCAAAAATCTACTAGAGAATTCGATCGGAACTGAGTCGGCTATGCATTTAGTAATTCATATGAAATGACTTTGCTTCATCCATAGCAAAAATTCTATGCTAACAGGTTTTTTCTTTAGATACAGCACTCAATTGCTGCTGTCTTAAACTATTAGATGGGCAATAGACCGCAGCTTAAGGAAAATTTTCCCTTCACATTTACAAGCGTATAAGTACAGAAGATTCTCCCGTCTCTCTATTGATTGTTCTAGTCGATTTAAAATCGTATTCTTGTTGATGTAGTATGTTTATAGTTATTTCGTCTCTGATCATTATCATTCAGATATTCGATACACATAATTGAATAAAAACGAAACACGAAAAATATTGTCCTCGTTAGTATGATTGAACGAAGTTGATCATCAATTTATCGAAATTTTATCGATCGAAAAGCATCAGTTTAATGTTAAAGTAAGTCTTTTTCTAAATTTTTCCAAAAGAAAATGCAATAATGCATTATATAAGAATGTTTTATATTCTATGAAAAATGTGAAAACAACATTAGTTTCTATGTCAAGGTTACATAACTATCAATTGAACTGCATGTGTAAAATAGTCTTGTATACTATGGATTAAATTTTTACAATTGCTTAAGTGGATTAAGATAGTTTTTGAATGACAAATTATTTATTATTTTATGTCCTTATTCGAACGCATATATCGTCTTTCTAATGTGAATTATTGACACACTAGAAAGCTAAATTTTACATAGAATGTTCTTGAAATTATCCAATCCTTTGCTTTAGTAGAACAGAGAAAAAAACAGTATTCTTGTTTAATATAACAAAAAACTATCCGTCAGCTGCATCTATGAGATTTGTTTCGGCTATTGAAAGATTTTGTACTTCATATGTTTTTTTTAAATTTTAGATAAATATTTTAGAAAAGTTAACTTCATTTTAACTTTAGTTAACAAGATATACACAGAATACAATAGAAATCTATTGATTTTATTGTTCTATACTCAAGTTTACTTTGTTATCAAACGGTGGATTCGTACTGAATTCTACTTTTTACTATTCTATTCGTTTCGCTTTCAAAGAAAGGTAAAAAGAACATTTTACTCTTCTTCAACTTTCTATTGCAAGACACTAAAATAAAGGAATATAAGCTAGAGAATCATAAAGAAGGAAAAATAGCGTTTGTTTATTTATTCAAAAGGCTATAAATAATGGTATTAAAAGTGAATACCATTCGATTCATAGAATATGTATGCCTCAAGAATCACGAAATCATAGCAATACAAGTGAATTCACGTCATCTATTTTTTTGAAAGTATAAGACAATAGTAGTATGTAAGTGTTTTTATTTATCTAAACGCCGCTTAATAATCAATAATGAAAATGTAGAGATACTACGTTTGCGAATTCAATGAGTTGAGCAAAAAAAAAAGTCTAATTTTTTACAAAATGTACTAAACTTAGTTATTGACCTTGAACAATATGAAATACTATAGAAGGATTCTATGCTTTTTCAGTATTCAGCTATTCGTACAGGTAGATAAGTCTAGTTTCGTATATACTATACTGCTGTTGAAAATAATGACGACTTCATCATAAAGAGTCAGACTATATTCGTCTCAGATATTTCCCAATAAAACCTTCATGGTAATATCTTACGGTAAGTCCTAAGCCATATTTCCTTTGGTTATATATAAACTCAAAAATAGTAGGTATGTTCTAAACTCTCGATTAGCAAAAGAAATTACGAATGTTTTAATGTTCTTGCTCACAACGTATTCGATCGAACAAGCAAACATTCCAGTTATTTAGTGACTACGTTACAATAGTTTTTACTGTAGAGTCTATCATTAAGAAGGAAAAATATTCATTTATAAAAAAAGGTCCGCATCGTTCAGCTGTCGAGGGAAGATTTTAGAATCTTTGGTAAAATTTGACTAAAGCCCTAACTTCTCGTTTTGATTTTTTGTTCGTTTAATAATTAATATCTATTATATTATATCAATAGATCATAGTAAGCGAATAATCGACTAGCATGGTAAAGTAGCCGAAAACAGAAAACATTCCATCTTGCTTCAACAAATTAGAATGCGTTTCATTGTGTTCGCTTCTGATGAGTTTCGTTTTATACACAGTACAATAGCACGCTTAATTGCGCTAGATGCTCAAGAAAATTCACGAAGATATTATTTGTGAACGATCAAAAGATCCTACCATTAGAGCTGATCGAGATAAGCTGGAACTATTAACCCCCTCTTGGTTTTTTGTAGCGCTCCCTTTCTAATAATTTAATTTAAGATTGAGAATACCAATTTTTTCTAAGTACAGATGAAAGTAAAACACGTCAAATAGCACTAACTAGAATTTTATATTCTTTAGCAAGTAAATACATCAATGTGTACACCTCCAAATGTAAGCGAGACAAAAACAAAATCAAATACAACAATTAGTGTTTGTCTAGTATGTGGAGATGATGCAACAATAATCAACTATGGTGCATTAACATGTTTATCGTGTCGAACGTTTTTTCGTCGCAATGGTTTTTCTTCTAAAGTTTGAACATGTCCCCAAACACAAATTTATTTTCTTTAGCATTGATCTTTATTTTACAGGATTTTCCTGAATGTCCTTATGATGGTAGTTGTGAAGTTAATATACTAACAAGAAAAGTTTGTAAAGTCTGTCGACTTACAAAATGCTTTGCCGTCGGCATGAGTTCTGATCTTATACGTAAAGCAGACACGTTTAGATCAAAACGAAAGTCTAATCGAGCAACAACTGAAGAACTTCCTGTAATGGTACGTACAAATACTTGAATATACTTTTCAACAGATGAAAATACAAGATTTTCATGTTTAATAGAAAAATACAGATCATGATTTACTGAATTCAATAGTTGAATTTCAAATTTCTATTTTTTCTAGCCAATTAAACAAAAGTTGGCATTAGTCATTCGTTTTTCAATATGATCTGATGCATTGAAAAATATCATGCTACTCTAATCATTAGTTTCTTCTTTTCTTGCAGCTAAAAGTATATTTTGAAATCTTGCAAAAATTGAATGAATCATAACAATGAATACGTCTTAATAAAACTCGATTTTTTTCCCTTTTGAGTAACAATTCTACATAGATAATCGAGATATACTGTCATAAATAGTCTATTCTAAAATTTGAAATTATTTTCTTACTCGTATTGTCCGATCAAACTATGGTTAACGTATTTAAAATAGATTGTTCATTTATATCAGCAGATGTGAATTTCTTATTCGAGGAAAGTTACTGATTAAACAGACAAGAAAAAGAAAGTCATTTTTCTTCGAGAATGTGTCTCTATAGAAACTACCGAGACGAGTTTTGAGATTAAATTTTGAATAAAGTCTACAGGATAATCACAGTAGTTCAGTTACAATTGATGAACGGTTCAAGTTTCATTGACAATATTCTTCACTTATTAGGATTTAGAGGATGCACACAGTTTAGGCAATGGTCTTCACACTGCTCGAGTATTGTCAGATGTTCCTTAAGTCAGCTCAAGCGGAAGGGACTAATTAGTCACATGGTTTACGTCTCATTGAAATAAAGTCGATCTAGTTCACCAAATGAAACATTCAAACTGTACGGACTAGTAAAATAAAAAGCAATGAAGAATTTTTATAATGAACTCTGTGACGAATTGCTGCAATTTTTTTGTACGAAGGAGATCATCCTGATTATCTCTTCTTATTTAGACTTTACCGGAACAATCTGCATTAGATCAACCACCTGGCGGAACTAATTTATATCTTAGTGCTTCAGATTGGACTATGATATCTAACGTTGTTCATGCTTTTGATACATTTAGTCCTGTATCTGAAGTAAGACGTGCAATAGAAATTTTAACAACAACATCATTATCATCATCATCGACAACTTCATCATTACCAAATTTTCAATTCGATGTATCTCAATCGCTTAACTTGATGTCATCAATTTATAAGTCTTTACAATCATTCATAAGTTCAACACCTGATTTTCAAGTACTTACACAATCTGAGCAACGTTCTCTTTTCCAACGTAATATGCTTGGTCTCTTATGTGTCGGTGGAATGTATTTAATGCGTGAATCAGGAATATTCGATAAACCTGAAAACGAACTAGTTATTTTGCCATTGTATGGTACAGAAGTAACTCAACAAGCAAGATTAATTTGTCAACAATTAAATTGTGATCCTGTACTTTTAAAAGTGATGCTTGTTGCACTCGCTTTTTCTTCCAATTGCTACATGATACATAATCAGGGAAATATCGATACAGATACATTATTATTAGGTACATTTCGTTTATTAGGAAGTCAAAATGCTTATGTTGAACTTATATGGAAATATTTAATGCATACATACGGCTATAATAATTCAGTACAAACATTTTCTAAGCTTATTAAACAACTTCTTGATACACTTACACTTTCAGTTGATATGTATAAAAATAATCGAATACACCAAAATTTTATTGATGATATCATCGAACAAACTGAAACATCATCAACTGTTCGTGATAAAGCACCTGTACTATTATGGGGTAAAAAACCATAATAACCATACGACTTAATTTTTTTCTTTGTCAAAATCGTCATCATTTTGTTATAATTGTATTGAATATGTGAAAATTGTACTTTTGTATGTATATAACTATGTATACATTTGCATTTCGAATTTCTCAAAAGGAAAATATTTAAAAATAGTCGAATAAAACAAAACTGAAAGATATTCAACGCATCTTTTTTTGTTTTTGAGAACAAGTTTAAAGAGGAATGATTATTGAAAAATAGGCAACGATTAATTTCCACATTGTAGTGTGAGAAGTATTTTTCACTTGATTCATCCGTACATTTATGATTAAAGTAATGAATGATAAATGTGTACTAAGTTGCCTATTGAAGTTTTCTACATGATATTTTATGATAATGTACATACTTTCTGATTTTCCTGCCGCAGTTCAATTGTGAACACCGAGTGTATCATTGACTACACTCAACGATTCAGATGACTATCTGAATATAATGCCCTGCTAATATTATGCTATTCGTCGAAATAACAAAATCAAATTCTAGAAAAGAACAGTATGTGACATCAACGGTCAAAGTTTTTCAACACTATTCTAGAGAAGATGCTACCATTTTCGAAAACTCTGCAAGCATCATTTAGACACCTGAAAAATGCACTCAATTGACATAGTGCCGACATAATACTACGTTAGCTACAGTTACAATATAGTTTTTATTTCATTTGAGAAAATATTTGAAATTTTCTTCGCAACGGTCTAAATCACTAATATTTGAGGTTTCACAGAACTATCCAATGAGAATTTTTGCACAATAATATACAGATATAAACGCTAGAAAAAATCAAGCCAGTAATATTTCTTTCGAAAATTTTCATCAGCATTGCGAATAATGATCTTGTTAAAACCGATTGAATGGAGCTGTAAACTTTTAAGACTGATGTTATTATTCACCTAGAAATTGTGACATATGAATTAGAGATGTGCAGGGTAAACTTTTCTCTTACCCTGTACCCTGATAAAGGAATTTTTCTTGACCCTTTGCCCTACCCTACCCTGTAGGTCCTCTACCCTACCCTACGAGGTGCTTACCCTGCACCCTACCCTATCCTGTAAAATTTCTATAATTCTTTAACTTTACCTTACCCTACCCTACAAAATCCTTAGATTTGTTTACCCTACTCTACTCTGTAAATTTTACATTATAATATCTTTATGGCTTGTTATTCTTATTTTTCCTGACTCCGCAGAACCACCAGCCATGCTTTAAGGTTCATCACAATTACTCATTTTTTCGCATCTTATGTAGTTTTTGATCATTTTTGGACATATTTACAAACAAAAATCTTTCTAACAAAGCATGAATTCAAAGAAAACAAAACAAAAAATTAAATAGCGAATGAAATACAATCGATTGTTTTCACCGACGTTCGAACTTATATCATTACTATATAAGTGCAATATACTAATGTGTTTTTGTGATTGAATTACGGTTGGCTTGTTTATTCTACACATGAATAATGGTTGGGATATGCCGCTCGAAGTTAGTCACCTTCTTAACCACTGAGCTAAGAATATGTTTACTTTAATTTTCAGGATTTCTTTCTTTTTCTAACTCAACTTTAATTTATTGGATTTTTACTTCCACCGTATTGTACTCCACCCCTCCGAATGCATACCCTGCACATCTCTAATATCAATTTTTTTTAACATGCTAGATTAACGATTTTCTCTGATACAACATTAGGGGTTGAAATAAATCGTGCATGGCTGCATAATCTGTCCAGGTACAGTTTAAAAACATTGTTTAGTGTTTCTGATAGTCATTTGTTATTAGCTCATGAAAGAAAGTTCCAGATTTTGAAGAAGAAGATTTAGATATTCGGATTTATTCAACGTCTACTAAGAAATAAATTTTCCGTAGTTATAGCGATAAATTTTTTTCAGATGATGACTGCATTTGATATTCATAGATCGTAAAAACTATATGAAATTCATCAAAACTAATCTACTAAAATCATACTGAGCTGAATGGTATAAAAATCAAACAACAACGCTAGAACATTTTCAAACACTGAATGACTTGTAAATCGTTAGGATGAAGAAAGAAAAGTATGAAAATGTCATTCCATGTTTTGAGATTGATATATTTACAGTCTAGAATAGACATAACGGTCATAAGGGTATGAATACGCTTTCGCATGGTGAGAGATAAACTCTGAAGTTTCTATGCAACTGGTAAATGTAATAGGATACTTCTCTGTTACGAGTCTTTTGCTGTTCAATAACGACTAACTGTAACAGAAGGATCATAGATTCACGCTATGGTATTTCATCGTACGAAAGATTTTTATGGTCTGTTGATCTTTCTCAACGTGTTTTTTAGTCGTGTGTCAATATTTTTCATCTAGAAAATTCAAAAGAAATACATGAATACATTTTATGAACCATTCGTTGATGATTTAACTAGTTAATGTTTAGACAATCAATTAATGCGAATACCAAATCAAATATCGTATGAGATAGATAAAACCATTGATTTATAATCGATTTCAACATCTTTAATTAAACTTGGCAAACAATTAACAATAAATTTCAAAGTAATTCTCTATCATTCATGATTAATCGTTTTAAAAAATGATTTTCTTTCTATTTTTAGAAATTGTAAAGTCAAGATATGAAAAATACAGAAAGAAAATTTTTCAAGACACTATTTTTATTGAAAATGAAAGTATTCCGAGAGTCTGACATTTTAAAAACAGTTTTTGTTCAGAAGAAAAACATTTCGTTGAAATTTTCCTAATCGCATAGTCATAGGGTGATATTTATCTGAATGATGGTTCTCATGTTTTATACTAATATACTTGATACATGCATATTGAATAGGTTTTCTATTCAGAAGAACTTTATTCTTACGGAAGACCACTGTCCCTAAGTGTGTACAAAGAAACAAAGAATTGCACTTAGTTTGTAGAAATCGATCGGTTCGACTTTTTACAGTCATCATAAAATTCTCATCAAAGTTTTAATTCATCGTATCAAAGATACCTTCCGAGAAAAGTACCTGAAATAATTCCGACTCTGAGCCAAATTATTAAAAAGATTAAGAAAATTCTTAAATCTTTTGTGCTCATCATTCATTATTCAATAGTTTAGTCATTTTATTCAACTTTCAATGAAGCACAATGTATCTGCAGTAAAGTCAAGTAAAGTTATTTCAATATAATCGTCTGTCAATAAACTAGCTTTTCTGAAAATTGTTAGTCAACAGCGATGTTTTCTTTTCCAAAGAATTGACTTTTGCAGTTTCATATTTATTGTTAGCGTCAGTGTTGGATCACACACACGCTGAACAATGATTAAGGTCCGTCTTCTAGTCTAATTGGCTAAGGACAACTGCCCCGACAGCTGGAGGTGCGGGTTCGATTCCAGCGAAGGTCACTTTTTCATCGTTGTCACATAACATCAGTGACACTGCTTGTCTGTTTCGTTCTATCCATATTACAGCTAACAGTTGTATTGTGTCTATTGTTAGAGGATGTTTCTTGCAAATTCAATATGTCAAAAAGCAAAAACTTTTTTTTATTTCTGTGGAAAATTCAGAATTTCAGATCAAAGTATCTTCCTGTGACTAATCTGAAAATTTGACCGAAATCATGGACACAGGCTCCAGTTCAATATCTATTTAATTGTGTTCAAATCGATAAAAACTTGCGCGAGTCACTATCATTGTACTAAAGTTTAGCCTGATTGAATAAAAAATGTTCATATATGTTGTATGGTTTTGTGTATTCGGAACCGTCATGTATATGAAGAACAGTAACACCTCACGACAGGAATTCCACCGCTCTGGAGTCAATTTTGATTTGAGATAAATGATCATAAAATTAACTCTAATAATCAATCAAAATTTTATTCAAAATGTAAACTTTTAAGTGATCAATTCCAATATGTTTTATTTGTAGGGGATTCTTTTATCAGATTGATTTCATCCATCTCGCTGTTATGAGGAAGTGTCTATCTGTCAAAGTCCACTTTTCCCGATGGTCAGGAATCAAACTGAAATTGACTAAAGGGGGACAAGATACGACAATGGCATTTTGTTCTTCTGTAGAATTTTACACTTTTGCAAGAGGGTATGAGTGTTGATTTAAGCGTGGATGCTATGGATTTCGGAATGGGTGATATGAATGTGGCTGAGCAGTTTGTATGTCTCTTTACAAGTACACTCATTCACACGCACACCCAAAATCTTCCTGTCAAAGCAAAGTCGAACTAGAAGGAACTATGAACAGAAATATTAAATCGATATTGTACAAGTTATTCTTCTTTTGTAGAAATTCTTCATCTACACGATGCATATTTTGTTTTTTGTTGATTATTTGTGAATGAAATTTCAATACAGAGAAAGAATTCAATAGCAAAGCGCATGTCGTACTCTAGGATTAAGAAAATAGTATTTGTATTGTGTTATCTTTCTTTACAGTTGAATACCTGTGAAAATAAAGTAAGGACTATTGAGAACAACACCAATAAAAATCTTTCTACCACCATATTTACACAAGCAAATAATTTGCAAAGGTCAGTTTTTCCTTTTTCCTGAATTATATCTCTGACTCTAAATAAAATCATATTCTTAATTTTAAGGTTTTTGTCAGTTACTTGTCATGAAAAAGTGATTTGCATCGACACTCACGCTTTAGACCCTCAAGAGCAGAGTTGTTAAATTCAAATTTTTAAAACCAGGACGATGTGGGTGTGGATGTTATCGAGAAAAAAGAGGAGTACTGCTGAAGCTCATATCAACCCAAACACTAACAAGAGAACACTATTGTGCTTCAACAATTGCCTATCTTACATCATAACACTGAAAATGAAATCCAATAACTGCAATGTCAATGAAGTCCAAAGTTCTAATAGTCCGAATCCTAGAATATCTGAGCAGTTAGTTATTGGAAGAGGCTATTCAATTTCCGTTTCCATCATATAATTCTTAAGATTCACTCTTCCTTACTGATTCAATCACACGATGTGAAATATTTATATTACTTATCAGCCTATATCTTTCTCGATCAGTGCAATCTTCATATATTTCGCTCATTTTCACTATAGAGAAACATCTAAAGCAGCATTATTTGGTCTATAAAATAAATATACATTATAGGGTTGTTTGACACGTATCTAGTAAACCTGATAAGATCTTTTCAATAGAGGGTCAGCGGTGCTTACGTCGCGTTACTTTTTTATTTATTTATATATTTGTTCTTGTATTTTTACTTTATCAATATTGTTAATTCGCTTATTTCTTTAACTAACAGCCTACACCATCAACCACATTCGATGAAATCAACCACCCAAAACGCGTGAGCATGCGTTGGTAGAATGAGAATCAAATTTTTTGTATTGACTGTGTTACAGTCGATTTTATAGCGAGAAGAAAGGTCATATGTTTTTTTATATGATTGCTATATACGTCGTGTTGTATGTGTTATTCGATTAGATCCTTTTTGATTCGTTCTTTTTAATCGTGCAGTGCGAAGAATAGAAAGTTTTTCTTTCTACTCTGTTACCCATTTTTTGAGCTGGCTATATAAGAATGAGAGTGTGCATACCAAATCATAGTATTGCATCTATTTTACAATAAATATCTACGTACACTAGACGAATTAACGACCGAAGGATGAACAGAGTCGAAATAGTAGTTTACCTTCTTTCTATCTCTGTATTCCTCACATCGGGCTACATCGCACCCGAAATGCTGGAAAATTTGGAGGAAAGGGACCTTTACAACCAACGTCAATATTATCCAAAGCAACTTCAACGACAATTATTTGGCAAGCGCGGTAATCTCCCTCAAATTTGTGCTGACTATACTGGCTGTAATAGTTATTGTGTTGCGGGTGCCAAATACGATGCTACTACTACTTGTGGTTTGACGTGCAATGCTTCTTCATTTAACTCTGCAGTGAGTGCTAAGGGTACATGTAAGCCTGATTCCACCTTTTGCCCCGGTGGCAATTATACAGTTTATCGTAATGCGCTTTATGCAGGATATACTGATTGTGCTAATGGTTATGGATGTAGTAATGAAGGCGGTTGCTGTGTTCTCGTCACGGGCATTACTACTTATAATAGATATTTTTGTCTCACGTGTGACAGTTAGACAAATACTTAGCCATATTGTAATATGACGAGAGTAGTAGCTATTCAATATATTCACATCACGAAGAACAAATATTATTTAATCAGACACATTATCGTTCTATTCTTGATTAGATTATTTTCTTTCTATCTCAAAAGTTTAATTTTTCATGCATTTTAAAATAATTTTGTTTTTTCTTTCATCAGAACACGTACTTTGCTAATATTTTCAAACGTTTTCTCTCTGACAAAGCTCTTTTATTTTATCAATAAACCAACAATCCATAGCTTTGCAATAAAATCTAGGTATTTCAGTGAAACATCTTCTTTCGATCTAACTAACTTTAATTCTTCTTCTAGAGAGAATTAGAGAAACCGGAGGATACCATTCTCTCAAGTGTAATCAAAATAAAAATGTGACTATGAATGTGGGTTTCCAGCAAAGTATAACGAGTTTCGACTATTCTTGAAGGATTTCATGAGGTAGTTTTGATTATTTAATTGTTCGCATGATGGCAACATCTCATAAAATATTTTCATGTCTCCACAATGGATAGGTTTTATTTTGATAAGTGTTGTTCCAACGTGTGTTTTCTCAAAGGGTCTGTAAAACTACAAGAATACTTTGGTATTTGTATATTTCGGTACACAGATTACTTCACTGAAGAGAAGTGAACCCTAATCCATTTAAATTTACGGAGAGATCTATCATCGGATAGGCCCTCTTTATCCTGAAACAGGTCAGAGGATGCAACATGGATAGTTATACATCGTGTACTCAGGTTTCGTTTTACGAGAGCGAATGACATATGCTGAAAATGATTCTTGTGATGAAGCAATCATGAAAAGCATACGTGAAATGCAGACGCGAATCAGCCCGTTTGCTTTACTCTTCAAGAAGATGCACGAAGGGGAGCAAGAGAAAGTTCGGTCATCTAAGAGAGAAACGAACACCTTCATTTCGAATGATTTTCGATAGCAAGAATGAAATACATGATCCACATCGATATAATCTTCCACAAGCAAATGAAGTGGCAGTGATATTCATAGGGGATAGTGAAGATATCCCTAAATATCAGCATGTCCCTGTCTACTCCCGTGAAAAAATTCTTTAAAAAATGCCTATGTTTTGTATGTCCACTGTGATTCATGGACGTATTCGATATTATTTCTTGGCGGCGATTAGTGATGGCAACCAAAATTGGAAACGGTCTATCGATCATGGAATCGAAAGAGAGTACCAACACTTAAATTAGGCGTGCAAAAATCTTGAATGGATTTGGGATCTGGCACTAAATCTTTGAGGTTTGGATTTGATTTCTAAATTTAGAGTGTAATTCGAATTTTGTTCCTAGATGTGGACTTCGTCTAGATTTATTTCACAATATTGTTGATATTGCTTTGTTCGACTTAGATTTGGGATCCATGATTGGTGGTATGTTTGGGATTGGGGATTTGGATATGGACTTGGGATTTGTTTTTAATCTAACATGTGTCCAATGTTGTAGTCGTGCTACACTAAAACCAAATCTCAAGCTCAAATTCAAATACATACCGAATCTCAACAATTTCGTATGAATTTATAAGACTTGAGATTCTTTTCTCTCTTCTCAGACTCTATCTTTCAAAGTCTTTTCAGGTTTGGGTAATTTAAGACAAAACTCAGACCCAAAACCAAATCTCAGTCGAAAAAAAATCTAAATATATTTCCACCCAATCCCAAGGAATTGGATTTGTTGCACTCCTAGCTTGAATACGATAGCTATCAATTGACAGTTTCTCTAAATTTTGGTGATATGCACTGTGCAAGAAAGTTATTCCAACTGTATACTGTGGATACCTGCGTTAAAATTTAGCGGAACCGTGTTGTGGGTATGCTTGTTGTGGTGTGGTTCCTGGTTAAGCGGTGGATACCGGTGGGGTTATATGGAATTTTATTGCCGAGCCCTGTCCTCACACTCTCACCGACATAAACCCACTTCTACAAAGGCGCTGCACACTCACACCCTTTTCCAATGAAAAACTTCGAAATAACGATTTAAATGAAATTAGTGTGACGTTTTATACGTTGGAAAAGCTCATCTGTCTGATGGAATTAGCTACACGAGAGATTTTGAAAAAAGATTTCCTATCATACTTTTATCTCCACAGCGGAACGAAAATGAATAATCAATATCTGAAAATGTGATTAAGCAACAGTTGCAACAAAGGAAATCGCAGTAAGAAAATATGAATGCGTGTGAGATTCCATCAAATGATCATTAAGATACCACGTGATAGGAAAACGTTGATCTTTCTATCAACCACACGAATACATCGTGAAACTCTAAATAAATACAAAGGATCTCATCCAATAGGTTCCTTTGATGAATCGAATTTTGTGTTGAGGGACAATTTCCTGTGCATTTCCGTGTTAATAATATTTCAACAAACCTGATCAACGTCCCTAAAATAAATATTAAAATCACACTTTTGCCATCTTGAATTCACGGCAGCTCAACGAAATTCGACTTCTTAGTTCTACTAAACACTGATTGACGTAAACTGCAGAAAAATATCACAGCAGATGAATGTAAATAACGACCCACATACTGACTTCTTCCCAAATTTCTTCACGACTATAGAGCACCAACTGTCAATGGTACCGTATTCTGTTAATGTAATCGTTCCGACTTATTCTTCAAATGCATTTCTCTACGTTTACACGGAACAAAGCTATTCGCACCGACAAATGTGCTTTCTTCATTCAGCCGAACACTTCATGGAATTAATTTAAACTATCATGTTTTTGCATTTATTTCATCATTGGAATGCGCCAGCCGTCTGTCGAGGCCATACTCTTTCACATAATAAAGTCTTTCAGTCGAGTATACCACCCACGAGATGGCGTCAAGAGAGAAAAAAACAATTTCTTGCCTCTAGTCTCACGAACACCATCATAGCACATTTTCAAATGATATCACTTCATTTCAATTTCCAAATACGATGAAAACGATGCAAATCCTCTTATTCTAGTTGCTGAATGGAAAAGAGAGACATAGACAGCAATTCTATCGTCTGTAATTTTGCTGTCATCGAAAAAAACGATCGTGATGGAAATATTGACTAGACTTTTGACAAAACTTATGCAAGTAGTCAATACTTATGTCATTAGCAATCCTGCGTTATATTGAAAATGCTACAGGTCAATAAAATACTGTTTCTGACGTCTAGTATTCTGAGTCAATCGTGAGATATTGATGAATGTCTTTCTATCTTGTTCAGTCGAAAACAGCACATAATGAGCAAATGTTCTGCTCGTTGAACTGTTTGCAGTTTCGATCATTCTCAATATATTCCTTTGATTAATTGATTGTGTTCGAAATTATTCATCCTTCTGATTTTCAAAATGTGGAGAAAGAAAAGTACAACGCCTTTAGAAAAGTCACATTATTATTGTAGCTCGTCAAGAATAACGCCCATGACGATTAATCGATTTTTTCTTTTTATTTGAATATTATAATACGTATGTCGACCTTGACGTTCGTGATGTTTTTTGTAATGAAGCCTATCAATACAGTATACCACCAACGCGATGCCCTAAAGAACGAACAAAGTAGTATTCATTCTTTCTTTTACTTTGATTATGACCATGATTGCATATCTTTAATAGAACA
Source organism: Rotaria macrura (assembly GCA_900239685.1). Classification (NCBI taxonomy): domain Eukaryota; kingdom Metazoa; phylum Rotifera; class Eurotatoria; order Philodinida; family Philodinidae; genus Rotaria; species Rotaria macrura. The sequence goes on along the minus strand of OENT01001163.1, from coordinate 15,740 downwards.
TATCTCAGTTCAGCACAATAATGAGTAGAAATGTCGAATATTTATGATTCTGATCGCTGAGCACAAGTAGGGGAGAGAGGTATATTACAACGTATTTACATGGGGGCAGAAAGAATGGAGTTGTCGAGATTGAACGGCTTCGCAACGTTTGATCCAAATAGATGCGAGTCTTCGATATGAATACTATTGAAAGTGCTTCGTAGCGTTTAATTTCTGTTTGGTCAGCAAAATTACAGTTCTTGGCTGTCGGAAACACAGTGTATTGTGAAATATTGATAAACATCTTTGTGTTTTTCTCTATATAACGAAGCAAATGTTAACTCAATCACTGTGTGATGGGAAAATCGGCCTATCTTCTCATAGCGATGCTGTAGAAATTAAAAAAACATCGTGAAAGATAAATTACCGAAAAAGAAAAATGTTGAAATATAAATTACGAAACAAAACATGTCGACAGACAAAATTCTATGAACGTAGTATCTCAAAGAGGAAAAGTCAGAAAAGTACGAATTCGAACTGAATGAATAACCTCAATTTTCGCTATGACTCTTCGAAAAAGGACATTCTCAAATAAATCCTTTTATTTCACGAAGACTTGGTGTAGTTTAAACTAGATATTCTTATGGCAGGTCTATTTTCTTTTAGTTTTCTTTCGGTTTCTCTTTTTTTATTAATTTTTCTTGAAAACCTCTAAAAATACTAAAAATAACAGTTAAATCTTATCATATGTTGTCGTATAATTATCATGATATTTATCATTAGCTGCTAGTAATTCGACATTTGTTTCTTCGGCATTGTAATTATTCGAAACTTTCTTTACGATACTTTATTCTTTCCTGTTTTTGTGTACTCAAAAAGTGAGTACACTCTAGAATCGGTCAGTGTGTCCGGCCGTTTACTCGATAATTCTTCACAAATACATTCGATTGAACTGAAATTCTGTGAACGGAATTGTCTCATGAATATTTTGGTCGAGCTAGAAGATGAGAAGGATCCGGCATGAAACGGCTGAGTTATCGAAAAATCTGTCATTATTCACCAAACAATCCCTGAGGTGGGGTACAGGGATTTTTTCAAAAAATACATTTTTTCTCAGAATTATTCACAACACATATAAATCCACTGAGTATTTAACGCTGATTCCGAATCTGATATTAGTTTTGAACCAAATCGTAGCTTTCTAAAAAAGCATCACCTGAAAAAGGTCCGAAAATGCACAAAAACTGCATCCAGAAACCAAATGCCTAGATATGTCACAGATGACCAGTAGTGTTGGGGTTTCCCAAAAAGGTTTACCAAGATACTTCTTCCGTGCACACATTCTAGAATGACTGATTTGTCTCATTCACTATTTGAAGTACACATAACTCTCGAACTTAAGTCCGAAGTTTTCACATTTATTTTGATTTGTTATAGGGAGCTTTTTGAGATATGAATTTTTCCAATTTGAATATTTTATGTCTTATACTACCTGTTCGTGTATATGCTGATATTTATTGTTATTGTCCACTCTGTCTCAATAACCAAAGCATATACGCACGTATATATATACTTATATCATTTTGATATCCTATGCATGCAATCATAGAAACTTGAAGATCAACAAACAATGCTTTTTTGACGTTATAGAAAAAGAGAGAAAGAATAATCATAGAGATGAAACAAAACGAACAAGACTTGTTAGATCATAGAAAAGAATGAAAGTATAGAAAGAACAACAAAAGAAATAGAACGAATCTCATTCACATGCCATAACAGAATAGTTTGAAGTTACGTTCCTCAGAATTATTCTATCACACGTTTTTGGAGAATTTTATGTTTTGTTTTGAATAGCATACCTTGTGGTGCAGATATCGCTTTAGTCAGTGAAACCATTTAGAGGTTTTTGTTCCCCTCAGTTTGTGATACATACTCGAGGACAATAATTTCGTACATAAGATGTTTGTACTTTTATTTAGCTGACAAAATGATGACCTATATTAGACTTAACTTGATAGTTCGTTTTTCTCATTATCGAAGAGCACTTGTTGAGTCACGTGTTCGATTTCTCATAGATAATTGACTCAGTATGGCTGATGTTGCAGTGTATTCGTAATTTGGATAGTATAAAAGTGATCATCAATGGTGTTTTATTCCAGAAAAAATGACGAACTAGGAATTCCTATTTGTGATAAAAGTCTCTGAATTTGATGTGGTACAATGAATTACATGTTGAGTGAATCGCTCTTCTGTGAGGAAAAAAGCTTTCTCGCTGAACAAAACAGATTCTTCATCCGTGTACAAAGAAAAATATCATGTAAATCTGCAGAAAACGTTTCTTGTGCAAGCTGTAGCATGTAAGTGTAGTAAAGATTTCGTTTGAAGGGGTTCACCGCACACTTCATTTTCTTGATGCAAAATAAGATTTTCCATAAAATATTTCTGACAAAAATATGGTAAATAGTACAAATTAAACTGGCTGTTTATAATGAGTTGCATTAAACCTTATTTAGGTTGGGATTCAACTCAACAGTCTAGATATAAATTCAAGGTCACCCGCAAAAACTCTTGCGGTAACTAAAGAGTGTTCGAAAAGTTTCGACCTCTCTCAATAAGTCGACGATATCTATCACCAACTTATATTTATATGATTAATCGGAATATGCATTTTTGTGGAGCAGAACTAGAGTTATTTTTTTTGGAAAAAAAAAGGAATTCGAAATACATAAATTCATTATTATCTTATGCTCATTTCATTAAGCTCGAGGGATTTTTTTCACCTTGTATTTTTTGAGAAAAATAAAAAGCATTAGTTTTATGGTAGTTGCATGTTTCTTGTTCGTAGACTCTGTTAATGGGTTATCATTGTAATATAGTAGTATTCATCATATTTGTTGATTATGATAGTATTCTTATGGCACTATTCATATTGAAAAAACAGGAGTCAAGAAATATGTAAAAAAAAATAAGGTCAACGCCTCACCGAATTTGATTATTGATGTCTATGCTAATTATCATTCTAACGAACTTATGAATGATTTCAATCTTTTGATGGAATTTTTTTTTTCATTTTTCTCAAAAAATACAAGGTGAAAAAAATCACTCGAGCTTAGTAAAATGATCATAAGATAGTAATGAATTTGTATTTCGAATTACTATTTTTTTCAAAAGGTAACTCTAGTTCGTCTCCACAAAAATGTATATTCCGATCAAGTATATACATATAAGTTTGTGATTGATATCGTCGACTCATTGAGAACGGTCGAAACTTTTGGATCATCCTTTAGCATTATTTCGGAATGTCGTATACGGCGTCGTCCACTGTAGTTGTTAAACCAGAGATTACTTAAGAAAACAGCCATTTTTTTCCAACGGGTTATCACTATATAGCAACACTTGAAATGTACTGCTTCAGTAAAGCTTAAGAAACGACTTAATACGAAAGACCCACACAAAAGAAAAACAATTAAGTTCAGTTTATGACAGAACTTGTCCAGAAAATTATTATCATCAATCTATAAAAAAGAAAAGCAATAAATTTCAGTTTATAAGAAATCTGTGATTGAAACGAAAAAATAACTCGAAGAACGATGGCAAGCGTGAAAGAAGTGAATTCGAAGATATTTCAGCACCATTTCTAAGTAGCTCTCAAAAATATTCATTGAGCATAGAAGATTGCTATGTAATAAAATTTGAAAGAAATTCCTAAAAAGTAACGATGAAGATGATTGTTGTACACAACTATCGATGGCATCAAAACCATTCATAGAAGAAAATTTTTAAAAATAAGCAAGAATGTCTATGGCACATGATTCTATCGAAATTCTTACAATTAGTTTCATCGGAATCAATAATCTTTAAATTACCCACATTTGATGATAGTACTGCAAGATCATTGCTTCAAAATTATTTCTATCAACAAGAACATTTCAATTTGGAAAATTTTCTCTATCGATTGATTTCTAGTCCATGATTAACTACTGATGATAATGAATTTTTAACTATGGACGATACTCTCGATAGAAAAAACAATACGATTCGGATGTCAAGAAAATCAATGATATTCATTCGAAGATCACCATTTCTAATTGGTTTAAATAGACAATCAATGTATGATTTATTTAGTAAAAATGAAGAAAATAATAGGATGATGCAAACTGATGAAAAAGTTGATATTTCGAATCTAGTAAGTTTTTCGAAAGAGAAAAAGATATTCAAAGCACACAAACATGATATCATGATGAATGGATATTTAGAGATCAAGTAACTCTAGTCTTTTCATATATGCGAAACCGCATATGGTTAAAGAGCAGCTAAGACAATAAGACTTAAACTGCAATTTTATTTGTATGAATGATGGATGCTAGAGATTTGTTTGTAAAATTTTTGAGAAATACGATCTGAAAGAAGTGTTGAAGTAGATTGGGAAAAGATTTGGACACGCCACAGCAAATACTCGGATTAATTTTAGCTAATCAATTAATTACTCATCATAGATAAGATGATACTAACTATTCACGGTGACCACTTCATATTCTTCACATTGTGAACATTTGCCTGAGTAGATATTGATTATAATTCACTGAATTTCGTCGGCGAAGGAACTATCCGGCTTGACAGTAGGTTCTTGTCTAAACTAAACTGATATCTCCTCTCAGTATTTAGTATTATATAGTAATGAAACTGATTCATCGGTGACAAGTATGATTAGAGAGAGCAAAACAACTTGCTCGAATCGTTCGATTTGAATAAGAAAATATTTTTCTGTTGCATATCCGCTGGATTATATTTGGAGTACGATACCAATAATTCTAATCATATCATTAGCACTTAATTGAGCTAAAGTTGGAACAAGAATAGAACAATTGAAACATGCTTCAAGGCGAATCACTGGTGAAATTATTCGAATTCGGTGTCAGCTTCACCTAGGTCCATTTTTCTACGTTAGGTCACCACAATGTGGATGTGATATTCAAGTCTCATTCTCATGCATTACTATTCCACCCACGCCCACAGGAAATTTTCAGTAAATTTAGCTGTTATTACTTTTTTTAAATATAAAAATTTCGTGTTTTCCCTTAGAAAGCTGACAATCTCAATTCAAAGTCTTTAGAAAACTTATTATCAATAATTCAATAAGCAGACAATGTATATATGAAACATAGACGAAGTAGTGCGAATATTTTATTCATTTGAAAATTGATTTCCTGAATAAAAAAAGGTTAGATGTATTGACTGTAAGATGAATAAAAATCACTTTATTAGTTTATTGATGAAAATATCAGTGTAAAATGAAATAAAAAAGGTAACCGATATCTACCACCACAAGTATAATCCAGTCTTATGATCTTTGATACTATTGTCAAAAATTATTTTGTTCCGATCGATGATTCTTTTAATTTTTTTCCTTGCTTCACAGGCTAATTTAGGTAAACATCATGAGAAAAGATCGGGAACATTGCTTGATAATAAAATTGTACGATTGCTTCGAGTTGAGTTTCGAGAGCATGAATTTTCAGACGTTGTAAACGAGGAGCAAGATCAGTAAAAAAACTGAACATATTCCAGCAAGCTATTATTTTCGATGCATAAATCAATAACTTTACTGGTCTTTGATATCGAATGAAGTTGATCAATCTGTTCAATTGATAAAGAACATATACAGATCAAAGTGAATGATTGAATATTCAATGAAAATCGTAATATTTCAATAAGTTGACTAATGGTACTATGCCGATCACGAATAACTAAATGAGGGAGCTGTGCCAATGGAATAATCCGATTGATATTAATCATCGATCGATCTTTGTTTCTAACATCATTTTCGAGAAGATTAAGTTTATTTACACTAGGAAAATGAATTCAAACATTGTCCGGTATACCTTGGATACCAATTATCAGATGAGAAGCTGAATTAATAGTAGTCTCACTGGTGTCACAACGGTACAATTCATAAAATTTCCTTCTGACATGGAAAATAATTTCAATTTTATGCATGATATTGAATTATTTTACTTGTACTGATAAGTACAATAGAATGTTCATGGCAAATCATTTTTATCGCACAGCCGATATTGATATTGAAAGAGTCAATATCGATTTTTCCGAAATGATGACTTAAATCTATTTAATAATTGATACCAGGCAACAGAGTGATACGTAAGATCACATTTGTAAACCAATGTGTTTTTTTAATAGTTTACTCTTCCTTATTTATATATTAATTTATTTTTTAACGACCTTTCGAAGGGCACTGCCTTCTTCTTCAGGTTAATAATAGATACAATTGAATGATTTAAACATACAACTTATGTACCAGAGCTGCCAACAGGCCACTTTTTTCCGGTCCTGGTGCCTGGCCTGCTACGATTGAGCCTGACCTGTCTGCAGCCTGGCCTGGCATGATTGAGCCTGGCCTGATGCCTGGCCTGGCCTGCAGGCCAGGCTTATACGAAACCAAAAAAGAACCGATGCTTCTTTTTGTAACACAAATCCATTCCGTTCAGTATTTAGTCATCAATTTGAAAATTAATGTGGCTGTTTAATTCTGTTTTTAAGGGAATTCCCTTTCCTGAATAGAAATTTTCAAATTTTTCGTTTCTTGTTTTCTTCTGCTGTATATGTGCTTTGAAGTGCACTCTATCTATTGGCGATGTTTTGAGAATTCAGTCATTACCTAACAGTAAAAAAAATCGAAAGTATAAATCGATTACCGTAGAGGTATACGACATTTTTCTTTCTTTCGTGGTTTTCTCGAACCTGCTTTTTTAGTAAAAATTGACAAAATTACCCCATTTCTCAGGCATGATATATTTGATCTTGTTGAAATTTTTTCTACAAGTACCAAATCGTGTTACTAGTAACAATTTTGTTTTTATTTAAAAAAATATTCTTGCGTTGAACTTTGACAGGTCTTACGAAGGAAGCACTATTCAAACAACGTTTTTATTCTAAGGGGATGAGAGAAACCATTCAAAGCAATAGACACCCTAAAGTGCTTCTAGTGTCTGTAAAAAATTTTCAGCTCTATCGAACATACAGCAACTGAAAATCCGGGCGATTAGGGAGGCAATTTTTAGTCCTTGTGAACCCGATATTTTCTTTGAACAAGCATTTTGGAATAGAGCACTGCAACCAGCGGATCGAGTACCCGTACCTGATACGATACTTACGGGTACGGGTACACTGTAAAAAAAAAGGGCACATTAATATACCCTTTAAGGGTTTATGAAAATGCAACGTATAATAAACCCTTTTTCCGTTTATGAAATTTTTCATAAACCCTTCGAGGGTTTATCATCGTGTTTAAAATACCCTAAAGGGTTTATGAAAAATTTCATAAACGGAAAAAGGGTTTATTATACGTTGCATTTTCATAAACCCTTAAAGGGTATATTAATGTGCCCTTTTTTTACAGTGTAGGGTACTAGTACGTATTTAACGGATACAGGTGATGAATTGACTGTTAATGACGTATGAAGATCATTTAGCTGAAAGAATAATGGTGCATCAGATGATGAAGATTCTAATCAATTTGATGAAATAACTGATTATGTGAAAATGAAATCATTTACTCAAAAGATACTGATGAATTACAATGGTGGCAAAATGATTCACTTATAAAAATTTATCGCGTTTGGTTATGGCGTTATTATCCATTCCTGCTAAATCTTTCCCTAAAATAAAAGGCGATGACCTTCTATTATGAAAATTTATATTACTCCTCCAACGATGGCCTACTATTGTGGGCTATATTTTAGCGAGGATTTACCGAGAAATTTAAGGGTTTTCAAAAAATTTTGCTCTCATTCAAACAACCATTTTTAGTAGCCAAATACTGGAAAACCAATTTTTTACTAGGAAAAGAGTCATGTTTTTCAAAAAACCTTAATTATTTTACAAAAGGAAACAGATTTTTTTACTAAAAAATCAGATTTTCTACTGAAAACCAGGTGTTTTAGTGCTAGAACCTGGAAATCCACTGGATTTCTGATAAACGTGTCTGAAGATCCCAGGGGCTTATATTACGTCCGGTGAGCTTTTTCTTGATGTTGCCTTATATTCTAGGAGGAGGGGTGTGTTAGTTCGGCAACTAGTGAAAGCATATTTAGGGAGACTGCGTGAATGATAGAAACTCGTAGACAACTATTAAGTCGGGATTCATTATATGCATTTGTTGATCTTCGACACTGTTTGTGATAGTCATAAAAAGATTGTTATTTCATTTTTATTTAATCAAGATAAATAAAATAGTGAACTTACATTTTCAATCACCATAACGAGTAGAAGGCGGGTACGGGTACAACTTTTCGTACCCGTGCATTACTCTATTTTGGAAGCGTAATTTTATGAAAACGTGTAATCTATTGATCCAGATCTATCTACTCGGAAAGTTTCAAACATTTTTGATGAGCCACTCTTAAAGTTTGTTGCAAAGGGGAAGGCAAACCCTTACTAACAATAATTTTAAAAATGTGTCCTATATATTAGAAAATAGAAAAATCTCTGTGAATTAACACCACTAACACGTCACAAAAGAAACAGTCACTATTGGACAACTTCAATAAATAACGTCATTTTCCATATTTAAAACAAATCTAAACAAAATCAATTGAATTGACTGTCAGTTTTTACTTAATTCATCGTCTTTTCGCCAGTAAAAGGTGAATATTCAATGACTACTTTGTCTTCGTTTTTGTTTTAGTCTTTTTCGTTGTACCTTTCCCGATAATCGTTGGAGTAAATCCAGTTCGGTTATGATTTGGTTTCTGTTTTCTAAATCGTGTAAGTTGGATTATAGCGACACTTAGTATGAAATCGAGCAGATCAAATCATTCTAAGTCAATTTTGAGCAGGCTGAACAGTTCAGACCGGCCTGGCCTGCAGTTCAGCTTTGCAGACGACCAGGGGGCCTGCAGGCCGGTCTGGCCTGTTGGCAGCTCTGATCCCTATTCATTATCCTAGTCGAACATCTTGTAAGGAAGATCTTGGGTACATATGTGTAAGATCTTAGGTACGAATCCATAATATCTTGGATATGTAGCAACATAAAACGTGTTGCATGTGTCGTGATATGTGACACAATGTACGTCACATTCTGAAAACGTGGTTCGAACCTACCATGCAGCGCATTTTTTAGTTTTTCTGTAAAAACTTATTATGATATTTTTTTAAATTATTTTCAATTTATTTATTCTTTCCCAAACAATTCAAGCAAGTCAGATCTCCGGACTTGAGTAGCATTCCATCTGTCGCATCTCTGTGAGACCACTTCAGGGCAGTCCTCTCCCAATCATAGATCGAGATCAGCATGTTCTCAAATAAATAATAATCGAGAAATAGTATTGAAAAAAAATATTTTGAAAATGATTTTTTTCTACGATCAATCATGCTGTTTATATAAGACTGCATCTACATAACAGAACGGTGAATGACTACTACTCAACATCTAAGTATACGAATGATGTCGCTTTATGTTTTAGTGAAGATCTTGTGAGAAGATAATAGTAACCGGTATCTTTTCCATGATCTTGTCAAGATCTTAGGTACAGATATACCTCATACAATCAAGATATATACATACAAATAATCTGTTCAAGATCTTGATATGATCTTGCTTACTGGTTCCAATATTTCAAGATCTTGCTTACAAGATGTTCGGCTAGGGCAATAAAAAAAGTCGAAAATTTTTCATTCATACATTATAACTACCATCTTTTTCAATAATATAAGTAAAGCAGTAAGAAAACCATTCTGGAAACGTCCTTGGAGTTTTGCCACATTAACCATGCGCACGTACTATTCAACTATGATTTGAAACTCCTATCTTAAAACTTCAACTGTAGTATCGTCATCATCTATTCAGCTGATGGTATGTATGGATGCAATCATCGGAAAAACTCACATCATTTAGTAATTGGTACAAAAACATGAACACTAACGATAACGGTTGGAATTTGATTTGTTAAAATTTTAACAAAGGCTATTCGACTATCTGGATGTAGGAGGGCACAAGATCTTGAATATATTTGGAACCTGTCACCAAATCTTTTATATTTAAACTCAGTTTTTTATTTGGTTTTCAGTTTTGGATACGGTTTGGATCTATCTTCAAGAGGTTGTATATTTCACTTCGCTCAGTGCAGATTTTCAATTTGCTTCCAATTAAGCATGACTTCAGTTCTGTAGACGTGTTAGAATGACACTAAACCATAACGCTAACGCCACATGTAAAATGTAAACCCCACATGAATCTCGATCAGAAAGCTACGCATCGAATCGCTTTTGTAGGTTTATGACTAAAATGCAAATCTCGAACCCAAATCTACATAAAATCAGAACCGTTTCATACCAATTTATAGGACTTAAGATTCTTTTCAAGCGTCTCAGACTTAATCTTAAAAACGCTCATCATCTTTGGGCAATTTGAGACAGAACCCTGATACTAATTTCAGTCGAGGAAAAATTCAAAATATTTTTGTACCAAACCCGAGGGCTTAGGGTTTTTTACACCCTTATCTAGATCATTGCACTGCCAGTGATTTCATCCTTTTTCTTAATTATAGTTAGTGAATCACCATCAAACCAAGTGTTCATGTTACATATGATGTTTCAATTCAAAAGTGTAATTTGTGAAGCATCGATGTATTCAATTTCGTTCATAAGAAGTTCCTGTAATAAAACTACAACATGTAGTGTTTCCTCTAAGTACGTATTATACCGCACGTTTTTCTTTCCTTACTTATGATAATTTAAGTTCCATTAAATTATACTTTACAATCTTCTTCTTCGCCACCAATTAGACAAAAGCTAGCTGTTATTTAATCAATTTTCGGTTAAATTATTTTTATGACGCAGAGTTCGATTTTGCCTCGACCCAACATACAGAAAAAATACATTTCTTTTTACTTCTATAGAAAATGTTGCTCTGGCAGGTCGATGTTGCCATCAACCCGCACATTTTCGTCATCGCAACATGTATTTGATCAGAGTTGATCATTTACCTCTTGGTAAGTTGTAATAAGCGACTTCTCTCGTTGTCGTGTAGGGCACTGTATTCTTTCCTTTCTTACACATTCTATTTTATCGTTCTTTTACTTTGCACGATATGTGTAAAGACGAACAAGATATGGCGCTCCGTACAACATTGAGAAAAGTCGCTTATTACAATTTACCAAGAGGTAAATGATCAACTCTGATCAAATACATGTTGCGATGACGAAAACGTGTGGATTGGTGGCAACACTGATCTGCCAGAGCAACATTTTCTAGAAACAAAAAATAATATGAAAGGTGAAATCAGTCTACTTCTACTTACTTCATAATACATGACGTTCGAGGCATTCAAATTGAGAAGAAGCGGAACAGGAGATGAGTTCTTATTGACAACAAATCGCTTCTCAAGTGTCCTCTATGCATCAAACATATACGATAGCGTCACTATTTTTCAAAATTGAGTATTGTCTTTTACTTCTCCAATCGCATGTTTTACAATGGAATCAATTAATGATTACTGGAAAGAGCCGAACTAGTGTTAGCAATGACACTGTCGGAAACGAATGAATAATGCAAAAGCACTTCATTTTACGTAGTGTTGACTTGCCATTGAGACTGGTTCTAAAACTGACAGAATACCATTACTGGCCTCATCATCAAGAAAAAGAAAACCGCTCGAGACATGAAAGATCTTTTTACCTAGTTAACTTGGTGTTCGTTTTTTAAGTTTTTTCAGGAAAGGTATCATTTTTTGGACGTGTTAGAATTAAATTAGAAAAACGAATGAAAGCGATATGGAATATAATTCTCAAATCAACTGATTTTGATTCAACTGAGTGGTGTATTGATTTACTCAAACAAGTCTCGGTTGTTTTCTTTCAGAAGAACTGAAAAATTTTAATATTGAAAAAATATGTCAACAGCGACAACTGCAAAACCAATAATTGTCACAGGCCACGGATCCAACTGATGATGCTCTTATTAGAAACTAGAGGAAAAGATATACGTTGGTTTTTAGAAGAAGGAATTAACATTAATTTATCCACAATGACCATGAACAGAATGTGAAATCTCTCGGTATCTTAGGAAAGTCTATGTGTGCTTATTGTTAGTCTAATCAAAAGCGAATATTCTTTTTTCATAAACCGACAAAAGATTGTGTTAAACTGAAATGGAAATGTTTGAAATTGCAACGAATGTTTACAAGGCATCATATGATGTTAGATCACTTGATAGAACTATTTAGAGTCATTTATGTAATCTTCCATTTTTGATTCAAATGCTTATAGAGGGTGTTGAACGTTATATTACTTATCTGGAATTCTACGAGACATTGGATTTGATACCAATAGGTAGTGTTCCAAGCGATGATGGAACTCCTGTTGAAGAATGGAGGTATTTATTTCTAGTTACTGGTGAATATTATGTTTGGATGGTTAATGTGTCAAAAATGAATGGTCATTTTCAAGAGGGAGTTTTTAATGCACTATAGTCACATTATTGAAACAGAAAGGAAACAATATAGACTCAATGAAACAGTTTAGAACTTATCGCTTAGAAATATTGATTATAAAGTATCATCTTAAGTATTAGTATTATGATTAAATGACATCGTCCCTCTCATACCATATATCATTGAATATTTTTCTCGAAATCTTGATCCAATATATAAGATATATATAATCAGATCAAGAGGAAGTATTTCATATAATCAATCTCGATTACTTTCTTGCAACAACTAAACAATTTGGTTTTGGTTTGAGTATTATTTATTGGATGAAACTGTTAGAAACTATATTGCCGGGTTTAAAATAAAACTTATAATTATATCAATCATAACATTTTATTTCAATCAGATGTTAGTGAAGAATGCTCACTCTCTGTAGGCCACTCTGTGATGTTTTTGAACCCTTATTACATAGTATAAGAAAAAATGTTCTTACACCTGGTTTTCTACTTCCTGGAAGTAAATATCAACTAGTCATTCGATCTATTTTGAATAAAGATGGCGCTAATGTTAGTAATGAATTATCAACTTATGCAGATTATGCTTGCCCTATTGCTGCATTAGTATTAATGATTAACATGAAACTCAAGCAATATCTGAAGCATACAATAAAGCTTCTGATGGAAAAACCAATAAACACACTCATAGTGGTCTCATATTCTGTAGCGAGAGAGAAGTTCTACCTGCATTCAGTGAACTTATCACATTCATAATTCATGTTATTCTACTGCTACACATCAAAGTACTTTGTTCAGAAAAAACTGACGCTATCTGCTTAAATATCTTTAGTGGAGTTCATCCATGATGTGTTCGTTGTGGCCATCTTTCATTTTACGAAAAGTAACACTCAGATTTTCGTTGAGCTTTTTCTCATACAAGAGATAATTACAAGCGAATTCGTTCACATTTTTTCTTGAGACGAACAAAGATGTGAGAGACAAAATCTGCACTAAAAAATCAACAATCGCTTAAGAAAAATGGACAACCCAGATCGAACAAGCACGGTCGCAAATGACCGTATACAGAGAAATACGGCAAAATACATGGCCCAGTATTACGATCGTATATCTCCGTGTCGTATATGAGGAAATACGACGATATACGGACAGAAAAACGATCGTTTACGGTCCTCGTATACAAAATCCGTAAACGGTTTCCATTTTCCACCGTATACCTCCATATACGATCGTATTTGTCCGTATACAACACGGTGATATAAGACCGTAATACTGGACCATGTAAAACGCTATAATACGACCGTTCACGGTCGTGTGGGGATCGTATACGGTCGTTTACAGCCGTATACGAAGTCCGTAATCGTCGACCTGGGAAAGAAATTACAAGAATCACGATACAAATACATAGAGGAAAAATTATATTCAATTTTCTACTTTGAATATCAAAACAGACATCGTGTGAGCATTTTCAAAACATCTACGTAAATTTTGGATTTTCATTTGTTTCAAAAAAAAGTTAAGAAATGAATATAAATAAGAAATACGACTTAGCTTCTTTAATCTATCAATGAAAACCGACATTTGAACAGTTGCGTACATTGGAAATGACGAAAAAACTAATCGCAAACCAATTAAGAAAAAATTGCAAGAATCTTTAGTCTTTTTCTTTGCATATAAGTTATATCTATGATCCGATTATTACATCGATTGATTCTTGAAAAACATCAAAAAAGTCGAATTATGACATTTATTAAAAATTTAAAAAACAGCTAAGACTAGTATAAGTGAATAGATTTATTTGAGTTTTTCACTTTTCACAAGTAAATGCACGTAGTACAACATCAGGATCTATACCATTAGTCAATTACAAATTTATTTCTCACATAGATTGATATATTATAGTACCTGCAGCAGTATGTTTTTTTTTCATTTAATGATTCAAATATCAAAACGCTTACTTATTACAACACTTGAATACCTGATCTATTTCCTCTCTTAATATACATGAACGAAGATTGATTTAATCTTACATCGATCAGCTGTTAAAAAACTAAGGATATATGAGTATGTTTAAACAAACTATTCAATTCGAGTATTAGTTCAAGTAACTATTAGAATCGACGAAATAAATACACAGTCTGAATTATCATTTGATTTCGCATAAATTTACGTAATAACTACAACACTGCTTTTATTAGTGTTATGTACTGAATGAAACATTAGAAATTTACATATCTCAGAACCATTCCATTTTAACTTACCGATAGTATTCCAATAATTCTTTGCATTTATTAAAACAAGCGTCTATCTAGCTTGTTGACAAAACTCCACACGATATTCCTTTCGATTGAATTTTCCTTAACAGAACATTCCTAGAAAAATCGACGCGAAATCAAAAGGATACTTAACTACATTACACATGCTGGTCGATAAAACAAACAGTCACTCCCCCCCCCCGCGAATTTTGACTTTCTCGCCGCATTCAAGTTCGTTCCCACAAGTTTTGCATTTTCACGACAAATGCTTACATTGAGCAATGAATTACTTCTTGTCTACCACAAAAACTCTTTTACATGTCAGTTGTGAACATGCTATAGAAGAAAGTTTGCATCCCAAATTTTTTCAATTCTGTAGTTCGGCATTGTTAAATCTTGTCATGTCCTCATAACAAAAATTAATTTCATCACAGATATCATACACAACAGGTTTGATTCGTGATTGTTTGCTTTCGTTTATTTTCTAGAAAAGCGGATACAAAGACATGGGATCCGATGCAGTGATATTCTTGGAATGAAATTGATTTTTGGTTTCTATATCCAGTGATCCCTAGTTAAACAAAGCATCAATCTCTTGATTTTCGCAATGACTATTATCCATTTTCAACTTCACCTGCCAATTTTCACTCTTCTTTCACTAACATGGACTGCGAATGGGCAGTCACACCAACACAATCATCCCCAGCCATCCTAAAACTAATGCCAGATATCGTTTCGTTCACACTTTACCGATTGATTAACCATAATACGTAGAAATTAAGGAAACTGTCATGAAAATGTGAACGTTGCGTCATTCTGAAACAACATTAAAAAAAGTTGGCATGAAAAGGAGAGTAGTATAATGTTACTCACAGTCAATGCTATCGACTGACAATGCGGATCAGAATCGGTACACCACAACATACAACGATGCATTTTACGTTTAAATTATTAAAGAAGTTGCTCTGGCAGGTCGATGTTGCCATCAACCCGCACATTTTCGTCATCGCAACATGTATTTGATCAGAGTTGATCATTTACCTCTTG
>OENT01001162.1:0-54658 GCA_900239685.1 Rotaria macrura | reverse complement strand
ATTCGAACTCGGATTATAATTATAATTCTATACGGTACTTTCATATCTAGGTGGCCAAAATTACCAAGACTCGTTTCACTGCTAGTTTTAAGTACGAGAGGCTGAATTAGAAATTCAATTAAAAAATTTTTTCATACCCATTAAATGAATCTATAATATGTGTAAAACAAAATGAAATAGACAGGTAACTTTATTCGAAATAATAACTTGACATGTGGTTTTGAGGAGAATTTATGGATGAGGATTGAGGTTCATAGTTCGACAACAACTTCTTAAAATATATGAGCCTTATATTATCTTAAGAAAAATATACAACAAAGTTTGAAGAACTAGAGAATTCTGACTAAGATGAGAAAACTTGATAAAACCTTGCGGGACACTCAGAAACTAGTTATAAATTTATGTCATCTCAGTCAGATAAATGTCATGCATAAGGATAACGACAGTACTTACATTCGGGAAATCAATATGAATAGCCGTGAATCACCGAACAGCGTTCATTAGAACTAGTCAACATGTTGAAATATACACACGAGGAAACTTTCCAACTGAGAGTTGAATGCAGATATCAAAATTGAACTGATAACAGCCACTGAAGAAGTAGAATAAGAGTGCTCCTGTATGACAATGATACCTCTGCAAACCGCGAACAACTATTCCCTTGCACAATATTCAGAAAACGCACTGATTCTCTTCATTTTAGAGGTACCTAATATGCTTGTTTCAGATTGATACCCCCAAATAAAGATTCATAAAGAAAAACCAAGTAACCCATCACTCCACTAAGCACATAATTAGGCGAATATAAAAAAACACTAATGACCGAAATTCAACCAATGTTAAAAGGTAAACGCAACAGAAATCAATCCTCCTAAACGCTTAAAAACTTCCAAGGAGAACGAATCACATTCCAATAATGAACAAACCGCTCCTGTCTCAACAATGCGAAACCCATAACCGAAACAGACCGAATCGTGTCAAAACGAGTGCTAATGTAGATCCACGTCAAAACGCTAGAAATGTTTCATTTGAGCTGCGTCTTTACGCGTTGGGTTGCTGAGATTTCGACCCAAGCGAAACGCGGCTCAGACGCTTTTTCACTCAAAAAATGTTTACATGGGTTCCCCTAGTTATTACCATTACAGTTCATACGTATGAAGACGTCTTCAGGTATGTCACGGTAAGTGGTGGCTCACAGGGCGAACCGGAGAGTCCCGGATGGTAGCGTCTCTGCGATGAGTGTCTCTGCACTCAAAACAGAAAAAAGGTGTCACAGGAAACCTCTGAGGTTTCGTCAAGTTTTATTATACTATATAAGTGTCCGTATGATTATACGAAACCTGTCAGAGGTTTAATAATATCCAAGATTTTGTAAAGTTCTTCAAAGAGTTTTCAAACATAAAAATGTTTCGTCCTGAACCGTTTGAAATTTGCGTTATGCCTGAGGTTCGATCAAAGACCCTTTTGAGTTTCGTATACAAAACGTTTCGTAAATATGCTTCGTGTAGAAATTGGGTGACGAAGTTCTCATTATCAAGCCGTTACGTTCCCAAGAAGCTGGTAACTTGTCTGTTACCAGTTACGTACTTACGGAAACGGACCGCTACCAGTTAGTGGATAACGGAGTAAAGGGTTGATACTCTCTGTGACGATTTCTGATGGGAGGGAAACTAGTGCTGATGGAATTACACTATATTCTATTCTTTCGTATCATATAATCGTATCGTTCACGTAGAAAACCATGTGCTTATATATGCATGATGAAGAGAGGAAAGACAAACAAGGATACAATCAAGCGTGATGCAATATTCGAAAGACACACCAGGAGAATGGCGAACGCCATGACAACAACAGAAACACAAGGACAAAATATATTCTCACGGATTGTTACAAACATAACAATATTTGAAGAGTATAGCAACATAACAAGAAGTATCACCTTCAGTCGTTACACTCTCTTCCAATAAGCATCAAATAACGTTTTAAGAATAACGACGAAATTCTATAAAGTTAGGCTAAACTATATCAGGTTTGGGGACTCCATTTGTGAAATCCGTATTTTCACAACTTTCAGTTCATCTCATTCGAGAAAAACATTTATTTCCACAAAAATTTGAAGTGTTTCATTGAAATTATTTTTTTTCTCACGAAACCTATTACTGCATTTAGTAATAGATTCTTAAAAAAGAAGAGTAAAAGGGAAAATAATAAAAATCCCATTATCAGATTCAAATTCGCTGAGTCCGACTTGCTTCACTCAAAATTTTTAGAATTTCGTTTTTACTCGTGAAAACCTACTTTGCTGATAATTGAAAGAGTCGCTGATTCCGCCCCTCCTACGCCGTTACCAGGTCATTGATAACGGAAACGTTACCGATTACTCAACGAAGTATTCCATTTCTAATAAGATCACTTGTCAGATGAGCAGATATTAATGGTAAGTTCGATTTCGATAGTTAAAACCTGATAAAATATTTTATTTTTATTGAGATTAGCTGCTAGATGATCAAATACTATTGTTGAGTTTGATTTTAGAAGTTACAATGGGATGAAATGTTTCTTTTTTCTATTCAGATCAAACATGCCATGCCGATCGTTTCGCCCGGCGGAACCTGAAGGAACTATGAGAAACAATGCCGGAAAATTGCGCTATTCTGTAAGAATACACATGGCGTCGCTGGAGCATTGAAGTAAGATCCTGGCAACAAACTCTCCTGAATTTTTCTAGTGAGTTCCGAGTAAGCTGGTGTGTCTTCCACAAGAAGCGACACAAATCCTAGGAAGAAACTTGGGTACATTTGTGGTCGCAATATTGCTTCCATGTTCCAGTGATATCTTGTTTTTCGTAATAGGATAGTGATTCGTTCTTTCTTTTCCACCAGTTTTCACAGGACCCGGTTCGTTTTTAGAGAGTGGGAGGTTTTAGCATTGAATGCGGGTGGAAAAATACTTCCGAAATGGAGCATAGCATTCGGCGAAACTTACATTCAATGGTGAATGATGAATTGTAAAGAACTCCAAATACGAAACGCTTGCTATCGGCTATTAAAAATGAAGACTTTTTACGAAACCTCAAAGGATTTCGATTTCGTTGCAAAAATTGGAACCCTTTAGGGTTTCATGTGGCACCTTTTTTTCTTTCAGTGTACCAGCAACTTATATGTTTCTTATAAAAAACGATGTATTGTTAAAATAGAGTTTGTTTTCGTTGCTCATAGGACGTAACTGATAAGGATCAAGTTTCTACTTATGTTGAGAAGTGTTGATTTCAAGTTCTGTTCTCAGTAACACAGGATTCCATGATGAAGTCACACAAACTGAAAGGATCACTATGTGTCGAAATAGTTTTGAATGTTCAAAAAAAAATATTGAAATGAATTTTCATATGAGCTCCCCATTCCTTAGGAAATAGCAATATCGAGTATCCTGATGCATAGTTGTTTCAATAGCAATTAAATTAAAAAAATAAAATCAAGCTTTTCTTTTGCTTGGAAATCTGAAAGTTTCAAGTAACATGTTATGTTGGGTTTTTCTTTTCTAATAATTTGAAAACGAGTGACTCACTAGTAAATACGAATTTCGTAAGTGTTCTTTGCTGCAGCGCAATCAGGAATGACTCACACATAAACAATTGTGGTTGGGGAAAAAACGTTTTTGAAGAAATATAAATTTTTGAGTCATTGTAACAAGAATTATGAGTATATGAATTTGGCTATCTTTTAAAATATTATTATTCTTTTCACTTCTATCCTATAAGCCGTTGATAGCAATACGATGGCAATGAGAAACAATACTATCGATACTCATGCAATGCTTTACAAGACACGTGGTGCACAGTATTGTACAGATGATCGACGAACTACTTTTCGAGTTCATTCACCAAATGCAAAAAATGTCTGGGTCATTTTAACTGTATTCGGCCGTGAAGAAGTTCAACTCAGAATGCATAAAATGAATACAGGTCTATGGGAAGCTATTACAGATCAGGCACCACCAGGTCGCACATATCTGTATCTCATCGATGATTGTAACGGAAGATATATGCTAAGAACAGATCCAGTGAGTTTTTCGGTAGTTCATGTTCCCGAAGTTGATCAAGTTCATTCAGTTGTATATGATCATTCAGTTTATCAATGGCACGATGAGGATTGGTTGACAAATCGCGCACTGACCAACCCGTTGCAAGCACCATTATCTATCTATGAAATTCAACCGAAATCCTGGAGAACTAGCTACTATCAACCGTTGAATTTTCGTCAATTAGCTCCCGAGTTGGCTACGTATTGTCTTACAATGGGTTTTACTCACATTGAAATGTATGGTCTTCTTGAACATCCTTACAAATGGGAACACGGTTATATCGTAGCTAATTATTTTGCTCCCTATCGTGACCATGGACAGTGTGATGATCTGAAGTATCTGGTTGATTATTTACATCAGTACGGCATCGGGGTGATTATCGATTGGGTGCCAACGCACTTTTACCACCGTAACGCGTCTCATTTTTTTTCAAGCTCCTTACATGAATTCGATGGAACAAATCTGTATGCTAGTCATAATTCGTTGTGGGGAACGCTCTATTTTGATTTTAACAAGGAAGAGACGCGTTGTCTATTATTTGCCAGTGCTCTTTATTGGATCGATCAAATGCACATGGATGGAATCCGTTTCGATGCTGTTAGTCAAATGATCCGTCGTCAATCAAAGGATATACCAGCAGCTATTTTATTCTTGCGTGAACTCAATCAAACTATTCATAGGCTTTATCCTGGTGTTTTATGCATCGCTGAAGAAACTGAGGGCTATCCTAATTTGGCAAAGACTATGGATTTTGATTTAAAATGGAATATTGGTTGGATTAATAATGCAATGAATTTCTTACGTACTCCCTTTCATGAAAGACCTCGTCATTGGCATGAAAAAGTTCTGCACATGTTAACCCCTGCTCGTGACAGTAGTGACAAAATGATTATAACGTTAAGTCACGACGATACGGACTGCCACGACCATGATCATCATAAGACTCTGTTTGCATGTGTTTCAAACGGTCGAAATGATCCTGAAAAATTCTCCGATCTGCGAAACTTTTTCGCGTGGCAAATATTTTCACCAAGTCGTGGTTGCATGATTCACATGGGTGATGAAATCGTTCAACCAGTTTCATGGTTTCAAAGATTTCGACATGGTATGTCTAGTATGGATTGGTCGTTGACCAGTACACTGTCGTTTCATAGCAAAACTCAGCAATATATCTCTGATCTCAACTATTTCTATCGAAGTCATCCACAATTTTGGCAATTTGGTGAACAAGATTTTACGATGATCTATGAATGTGAATCAAACCTGATTGTTGCCTATCATCGAGGTATCTACAATAATCGACGATTAGCAATCATACATAATTTTTCAAATCAAGGATACAAATCGTACGATGTGTCTTTGCCAACATGGGATCCAAATGTAAGACGTATCGGCAAGACAGTGGAGATATTTAATTCTGATAATCCCATATATGGTGGATCCGGATCATACTCGAATAATAAAGTTGACTTGATACGCATGCATAGCGAATGGATATTGTTTAGACTTGCGATTCCACCACTATCTACGATTGTGTTAGAAGAATATTTGAATTAGTAGAGTCAGACGTTTTCTCAGAATAAAAACTAGAACAAAGACCCTAATAGGGGTATCATTTCGTGTATTTTTTAATGTAGTTTACTCTTACTAATAACTTTTTAAATGCTACTAAATGTAGTCTTACAAAAAAAATTATTCTTAATTGCTTTCAATCTACCAAGGTCTTTCAGCTAAATGACATAATTTATCTATTAGAATTCAAAATGAAATACAGGCCAAATCGTGAACCTGACTTGATTTATATAGTCTGAATCGAAAATGTAGAATCCTAATCTACATACACGTCGAATATATGTCAATATAGTTCATTCCTTAGAAACAAATATTTTAAATTTCGACAAGCACATGCCATAAAATCGCCTATTTATAATCGAATTCCTATGTTAAAATTTTGACTTTTCTCATTATTAGTAACAATAAAATATCAGAACAATAATATATCAAGATATACGAAGAGTGTTTCGTAAATAACTCTGTCATCATAACATATCACAAGGTAACCGTAACTATAATATTGGATTGAATTCTCACAGAGTATCATATTTAGTTGTTAAACTGAATTCTATTGCGACAGTCAAACCAAAGAATTAATAAACAAATTTTCTCACTCAGTTTTTTTCTCAGAGAAACCAAGGAAACAAAAACAAGTGAACAAGGAAACATAAAAATGTTCACAATATTGAACCATAGTGGCAAGTTTCATAAAACCTTAATTCTTACACCAATCGTCTGTGAAACGTGCTTGCTTCCTTCGAATAGCAACATTAGGAAATTGCTCAAATGACTTTCAGTTTTCTAAAGACTCCGTCAATGTAAAAGATCTAATGCTCATATTAAAAAAAACAATTATCATACTTAATTTAAACACGTCTTTTTTTATCCAAGTCAGATGTGAAACTAGTCTGATACGATATATCCGTGCGTGACATTAGAGCTCGCACATTTCTACATACGACACTCTCGGGCGGAATGAATTTTTGTGTTTGGTCTTTGAAAGGTTGCTTGTTCTTTTGAATTTAGCGAATAAGGGCTTATGCGGGTGTCGTTTCGATTGTAGTGTGTTGACCAGTTCTTCGACATATCCATCGTGAAGAATATCCACACCCACCTAGAGTACGCTTGGGCAAATCAATTACACTTTTCAAAACTTTGTCTTTTTTCTTTAATAGCTTTTTATTTTTCATCGGATGAAACAATTTCCGCTACCAACAACGTAGAGAAACGAGTTCTCTATCCAGCTATTTGCTTAGTTTTTCAAAATGTTGCTCAGCACGGATCGGTAGCGGGTTTCCAGAACCTACCCTCGGCAATAATTGATTTACCCCATCTGGAGTAAACCAATTATTTCTGTTAATTTTGCTCGTACCTTGATTAAGCAATGTTTAGAAGATCTCAACTTTATTTTAAGATGGTCCTGGTACCAAAAGTATTCAGCATGTCGAAATCTATCACTTGGTACTATTTTCAAGGTTAGTACAAAGGTGAAATTCTTATTGTAATGTATACTATCTAATAGCAGTAAATAGCTTGATGCTTTTTTCATGCATTTTGCTGAATTTCAAGTAAAATATTAATTGTTCAACTGTGTTGAAATACATAATGAGTAACATCTCAATGAGAATGTCACGAATTCATCTCATTAGGTAACTAGAACAGAGACTCAAGACATTTTAACTTTAGAAGATTTCATAGTGCACAGAATCTGGTCTTTCTGCTGCGTATAAATGTTAGAATTGACAGTAGTGTGGTTGAAATGGTTAGGCTCAACATGCATTGAAGCTACACCTTATCTGCGGAAGAAAAATCTAGTTTGGTACCGCCTCCTTAGAATATATGTCACTTCTATTCTATGTTTGGCAAAAGATTTTTAGCATTACGAAGTTCAGTAACGTTCAATTCTACTACCTTTAAGTTTAAGATTGTTTGCTGCTGTTAGGTAACATTCGAGTGCCTAGCAGTGTGTTTCTGAATTTCTCATTTATGCATAGACGACGAATGTGATCATCTTCTTAACTCAAGTAAATGATATTTTATTCTAGCCGGTATTATTTTGAGAGTGGCTCCTGCAGATTTCGGCAAAAGACTCTTGAGCACTTTTTACAATCAATGATATTGATCGATGCATAAATTGCGATGCGTATTGATAATACAGAAACTTAGATAGAGTTCTAGTTGTTATGAAGGAGATCTTTCATTTAAATTAGTTCATTGGCTTTAGAATCAATTGATAGAGCATTAAAATGTTGTCTAACTCTGGACGTTAAACTTATACTAGCGCTTTGATGTTAGAGTCAAGTACTCTATTCTGAGCCGGTTAGGAGTTATTCTGATCAACCGGTTTACTTTTATGGCCTGTGTAGCATGAAAGTTTTCTCCCTCTTTGAAATACCAGGAAGCTCTGGTAAAATCTATTGTTTGAACCTAAAGATCGGGTTGACACTGAACAACAACAAGTTTTCCTTATCAGGAAATCTTGCATTGGTAAAAGTTAAGCTTGGATCGCAGTGACAAATGTTAAATACTTCGACTTATAGAATCCTTCTATCGTCCGCTTCTCCCAGCAGTTGGGCATAACAGTATACATTCTCAATTCAGTTTTACTATCATTAATGTCTTTATCTCAATAGGGTTCTTTTGATGCATATTTATAACATGTTTACGAAATACAATAAGTATCAGATATAATATTGTTTACGCATGGATCACTAAGCAGAACCTTGTTCTGAATAAGAGTATAAAATTATTTTTCTCGGAAAATCAGATAAAGCATTTCTTTTTGTAATTATCATAATTTTTCTAATTATACTATTGTGTGACGATTATAATACGAAGATATCTTTTTGCGAAGAAAGAAGGATGTTTGATTATGTATTTTTACACAGAATGGTGATAAATCTTTGTAAAAAAAACGCTTGCATCAATTACAACCCACGGAAAAATTCAAAGGGAAAAACCGCGGTCAACCGCGGTTATTCCTAGAAAATCGCTGTGCCACTGAAAAAAATGCGGTTAACCGAGGGTTTTCTCGCTGCTTTTTAAATTGACCGCAGTTTCCTTGATAAAAACGCGGTTCGACTCGGTTTCGACAAGCCGCAGTGAACACCATTGTAAACGCCATATTCTGAGACGCTGTTAGACACGGTTTCGAGAACCGCCGCAGCAAATACCATTATAACCGCGATATTGGGACATGCGGTTCGTCTTTATTTTCCGACAGGTAGGTTATCGTAATTTTAACTTTGTTATCCAACCTTGCAGTTTCAGATCGTATGAAATGCTATTAATATCGTTTTAACTGTAGCCACAAATCAGTCCCTCTTATGTGGAATGTATTTTTCGAAAACAAAGATATTTTTAAATAAAATTTCACAGCGAAATGAAATGTAGACTTGGGAAAGAAGACTCCGTATTGAGTTTCTGGGCCAGGAGAGTTTGTCGCTTAATTGTATTAATAAATTTTATTTTCATAAAGTGGATCGCATTTGAGAAGGAATCAGTGCAAAAGGCTAGCAGTGAAGCCAAGAACAGCTGAGTCTTTTTATTCTTAATCAATTATAAAATTAAAACATCAAACAAAAAATCAATGATTGGATCAACACGATAGATTTTTTGTATCCTTGTTGTTTAAAATACAAATCAAGGGTGAAACAACTTAAACAAGATTTTTTTGATTTCCTGATTTATTAATTTTTCTGATTTCTGTGATTTTAAAATTTTTTTTGTTGATTTCTCCGATTTCATTGATTTTAATCAAGCGATTAAAAATTTTAAAACATAAGAAAAATCACAGAAATTATAAATCAATCTCCGTTTACTCGATCAGCTTATAAGGCAGATTTATTGATAGATTGGTGTGCACAAGTTTGATACAGTGGTTTTTATAGTCACACGAATTTGGAGAAGTAGAGGTATATGAGAAAAGTTAGTGTTCGAATCCAGCCTGAACCAAAAAAAAATTAGAGCGTGTACTGGTCAGCTAAGTGCAAAATGAGCCATAATGACAGTTTCCAATAGAGATTACCTATACCAAGAAATTAGTAAGCAATAGTTTGAAAGTGTGAATAATCAAAGTTTGAGTACATCTTAAAATTTCGCGGTGTCAAGAAATCTCGATATTTAGTGGTTGCCAAAAAACGCAAATAACCGCATTTTTGTATCGAATTTTTTTCCGTGGGAAGAATACGTCGTTTCTATAACTCAAAGAAACTTCCTAGTACTCTAGCTATCGTCTTCAACCGACAGACAAAATGTATTCTACTTATCAATCAGTTCTTTCTTAAGACTTCAATTTCAAAACTTCTTCAATTTCACTTCTTCGCTTTGGTAAGCGTTGAATAATTTTTTATGCGTTCTAGAATCGAAAAACTTATTCTTCCTCAAATGTGCAATTTGTAGTGCTTTCTTTGAATTCTAATATGAATGCTTTGGTAGTATTCATGATAAGTAGTAAATGCATTTGCTGTTGTTCATATTGAAATGCTGAATTCATATCCACAAAAACCTTCAATCTCGTTTTGATAAAATGCTCTTTCTTTGACCTTCAAAGTTTGGAGTTCAAAGTCTTTAACTCCATTCAAAAGTTAGTACTGGATTATGGAAAAAGAAACTTCCAAATTCTTTAAAGCGAAGATGGCTAAGAATTCCTCATGTTCAATTTTATATAAACCGTTTGTCAAATCCTGAATGTGAAAATTTTGCGCTGAATTATGAGAACCATTTCTGCTCCTTAGCACAATGGTTTTTAAATAAGGCATGAATAGCACGTTGCTATCAAAAAACAAACACTTAGTGAAGACAATTTCCCTATTATCAATGATTTATAAAACATTGCTAATCACATAATATCAAATTTTTCAAAAATCATAGGAATTATGAGCAACTAGTTTTTAATTAAATAAAAACAAAGGCAATGAGACTCAACTATTCTACGCTTGTATTAGATAGTCATTACTAATTATATGATCGAAGGAGTATAAGACGAAAGACAGATGAGGATGAATCGAGGGACTTGCTGTTTAACGAGAGCAAAGTTGAAAGACTTGAAATTGGCACAAACGAATTATACCTAGTTATTTTCGTTTTAATATTGTACTACAAAAATAAGCTGTGACGAAGAAGATTTAACAGATATGATGTTGTTGAGGAGCTCAAGCTCTACCAGACCTTCTATTAAGGAACTTACATCTACACTGACAGCAGTTGAATGAATCCTCAACTTAAATATGAATGAATCCTTACGAGCTAAACAAACGTGTAATAGGAAAAGTTTGATCTAATGATAGAATATTTTTATTAAAGCATCATACTTCAATAATATTACCAAAAGTTTTTAGGACATAGCAAAATGCATGAAAAAAGCATCAAGCTATTTACTGCTATTAGATAGTATACATTACAATAAGAATTTCACCTTTGTACTAACCTTGAAAATAGTACCAAGTGATAGATTTCGACATGCTGAATACTTTTGGTACCAGGACCATCTTAAAATAAAGTTGAGATCTTCTAAACATTGCTTAATCAAGGTACGAGCAAAATTAACAGAAATAATTGGTTTACTCCAGATGGGGTAAATCAATTATTGCCGAGGGTAGGTTCTGGAAACCCGCTACCGATCCGTGCTGAGCAACATTTTGAAAAACTAAGCAAATAGCTGGATAGAGAACTCGTTTCTCTACGTTGTTGGTAGCGGAAATTGTTTCATCCGATGAAAAATAAAAAGCTATTAAAGAAAAAAGACAAAGTTTTGAAGTGTAATTGATTTGCCCCAGCGTACTCTATATCCATACCCTCAAGAATTAGAATAATCGTATTCGACCGAAAAATTAGGAAAACTTGAACTTCGTTCAATGAAATAGCAATGTCGTTGCAATTGCCCTTCCAATTCTAATGAACTCATTCAACAAACAGTATAGATTTTTCACTATTTCAAACGATTATACACTTTTTTCTACATTAAGTTTATTCTGACTATATTCAGAAAACACTTTACTGAAGCACTTACTGTTCATTCTCCAATCGCCACCTAATATCGATTGAATGATAATGACTTGCTTGTTTTCGATGAATCTAATACCTCACTTTCTAATTCATATTTCTATCCAAAATCTAGATCTTTACATTGAAACATTGTCAAATATCGTCCAAATTTTTTTAAAGCACTATGTTTTACGTAATTGTATGGTGTATACAAGCATTCAGTGATGTTTTGCAATTGCTTCTTCGTTTTTTT
This sequence comes from Rotaria macrura, assembly GCA_900239685.1. Classification (NCBI taxonomy): domain Eukaryota; kingdom Metazoa; phylum Rotifera; class Eurotatoria; order Philodinida; family Philodinidae; genus Rotaria; species Rotaria macrura. The sequence continues at coordinate 42,786 of OENT01001162.1, read as the reverse complement.
CCCGTCAATAACTCAATCGTAATATCCATTCACTTAGTCTGTCCTCGATTCGCAAGCCATCGAAATTACTGATTATGATCATGAATCAAAATTAATTCAATGAAATATAACATCATGTTTATTTTACATGCTATGACTCAATGATAGAGCAGCGTATAGATACACATAAAAACAGAACAAAAAAACTTCAATTGAAATTACATGTAATACAATAATGTTAATTATCTTTTACTTCTATTACTTCACCGTAGAGCACAGCTACTATTAGTGGCATCTTGCCGATCATCGTGTATACCATTATGTAACTGTATAGGTGATAAATTAACATTGTACCCGTTTGAACTTCTCGAGTTTGCTGTTTCTGTAACAATACCATTTGATAGTTTATGTATCTTCTGACTAGGTTTTGTAGAACTAATAATAGTCAAATAAAAGTCAAACTTATAAGAAAACAAGGAAAATAACAAACCAGGTTGAGTCAATTCCAGCATTAACATAAGTCGTCCTATCGAACTCATCAATTTCAGATAGATGTCGATCTAAAGGTTGACGTGGTGGTGAACGAGTTTTTTTTCCATGTTGAATAATGTTACTCATATTGAGCAGACTAAGAATGTCACTCAAATAAACCAATAAACAATTATTTATAAATACAATCAAAGACGTTCAAAATGTTGTATTTATATAGACGTGCGTGAATAATAGATTTGACCAAATAAGAATACAGTCTCACAAAAGATTTACTCACTATCTAAAATTGCTACACGTATTTATACATTAAGTCTTGTTCTCTTGCTAATCATAGAACGGAAAGAACGACAAATGGCGAAGAAAGAAAATAAGCATATGACGCCAGGTAGCAGAACAAAAGAAAAGAAAACGCCGAAACAATGCCTTACGAAAATAGTTTTCTATTTTCTTCTATGATCAAGTGACAACTATTTCAGGTCTATTTTGATTGTCATCATTCATTCGTCAACATTCAAGTACATGATGTCATCCGATGATTCATCATTAGTCAAAATTATTTCTTCCGTGACAAGAGAAAATTTACATTTTATTCATAATCAAGTCTTCAAAGACCGAACGTTTAAAGCTTTAATATTTCTAGTAAAAATTTTTACATTACAATAGATGTATGACGAAGAATAAACAGAATGGCACAATAAAGATATTTAATCAAATGTGATTAATTACGGTTCAGATTAGTCTTGATTGCTGTTAGACATTGCTTTTTCCTGTTCAGTATATCCCCTAGTCATATGATTCATTGTCGTTTGATCTGTAGGATTCATATAATTGTTATCTAAGAATACAGAAATAGTTAATAATACATGACGAAAAGAAAGAAAGGGTTTTCGTTTCATTGGTTGATTCAATCGACTGATAATGAACAATATTCATGACACATCTTTCTTTTCTCTTTTTCAAGGATAAATAAAAAAGAAATGTGTGTGATAATATACCTGTATAAGATATGGACTGATTCACAAGTTCGGATGGCATATGACTTGATAAATTCAGATCTTTGGTTGGCGGTTGTGATAGCACAGTAATATAATGTGAATTTTGTGTAGGAAGCGATGCTATAACAGGATACTGGTTGGTTCGATCTACCGATTGTTGTGATGGTAAGGTCGTATATGGTTGTTGATGAGGTAACGGATTATAATCGTATGATATCATTGACTAGAAATGTATATTTTTGTTATTTTTTCAAATAATGTGAGTGAAATATGTTCATAGTCACCAAATGAGGATTTTGAGTAAATTGTTCACGTGCTAATGTTAATTGTCGTTGTTGTTCAAGACGATTTTTCATTTCTAATTCTTGTTGAGCTAAATGTTGCAGATGCAGCTGTCGTTGATATTCAAGATACTCCTAAGAAATACAAATCATCGTTCATCATGAAGAATGAAATATATTCGAACTTAAGGTATCGTTTAGAATCTTCAAAAAACTAAAGCGAAACACGAAATGCAATGCAACTAGTGACATTTGCTTTCGAACATATTTTTGCATGCCATCTGTTTAATGAGTTATCACCATCGATCAAAATCTGTGTACTAAACAGATGGATGAATACTTCATTTATTCTCCTCTCCTTCAAATCTTGCTCCTAGACTTTTCTTGTAAAAAAAAGAACGCTAAGTTTGAAGAGAAGAATATGATTTTTGACGCTGTCGTACACGTAACCGACTTATATCTATCGAAACTAAACATTAACATCGAACAAAGTATGAAAAATTTTAAGAATTGCTTCGAGAAATAATATGAAGCGAAGACTATCTTTACTAATCATCGATGATGGTACCTTAACATTTTCATACTATGATGCTTAGTAGATGATAGTGATCAAATAATAGCTTCAATTGATTTCATCTTTGCTCTTTCGCATTCACATAATTCGTTTTTTGGACTTTTAATATGGTTAGATATCCTTGATTACCACAATCTATCTATGTATTAACTATGATTCGCGAAATACCTAGTGCGTTTCAACGATTCTACAAAAACGTGTGCACGCGTTGAGTATTGGAACTTGTGTTTCAAAAAAAAATTCATTCTTTTGCGTTTTTCTCTATATCAATGTTCATGATCACTGTCATCAGATGCAAAGAGTTACATCTATTAGAAAATCAAGCTTTGTTAAGCTGTAGTAGCAAGTGCTACCTTCTTCATACAAACAAAGATTTTTCTGTGCGGTAAGATATAGTTTAGAATGGAATATTAAATGAATAAAAAATATATACAGTATTGCTACATCTGTAATATGTCGATCTACGGCATATCGAAAACTTTCTTTCAAAAATCTTTTATAGAAACAACACTTTTCAAAACATCATCAATTGCAATTGTTTACTCATAAAAATTCATGTCGTGAAAGATACTACATGAAATGTACCTCGATTTTTCTGTTCGCGACCAATAGGGTTTCTGGCATGTAATCAATTAAAGTGAATGTTTTTTTCGGCTTTTCTGTAAGAACAATGCTTCGGTCACAATCGAAAAATTTCTACGATGCTCATGGCATTTTCATAAGATCCTATTTCTGATTGCATTTAGAAAACATATCAATTTTCTAGAACATGTAAGCTAAAGATTTCTTTATTTTCCTTTGATATTCATGTGCATATATAAGTATCAATTCAATGATTTTTGAAAATACTGTGTAATGAAAGAAAATCCTACGATTGTAAAAACTAGAATCTGTGCAAGATATATAGTTATGTCAGACCTAATTGTGCTGCTAATCGTGCCGGCCCATCATCAATCAAAGCTAATTCACTTTCGTCTTCTCACTCTTCTTGTTTCTTCGCATGTTTTAATTATTCATACATTGTACATATTAGACTGATATCCTCGTCCTTACACTTATTCTTATCTTTCATCTGGATGGATGCGTTCTTTTCTGTATATTTATGTATCTATATCTATATATATATATATATATATATATATACAAGATAATGTCTTTCTCTCTCTTTGATCAATTGATTTGATGTGGTCTGTTCAAAGAGACTCATCCTATCAAAAATGGGAGGATGAGTTGAAATAAACCAGTCGTTAGATCTTATATCGAGATAGATTGTATATGTAGCTATAGTTCTCAAGATCCTATCCGGATCGAACCTGTACTCATAGGTAATCATTTCGACTAGAAGAAATTAATTTTACGCAAATCTACAATCTGCAATGAGCACTTGAAGATCTTGTGGAGGGCATTCTTAAATATTTTTCTATATAAGATGGAAGTATGTAGTCATGAACTGAGTAAATGGTAATTTCTTTAATCTCATCACTACAAATCACTAACTAATTATTTCATATTGGTATCATGTTTAATGTTTCACATCGTACTATTTTGAAGATTTCTGTTTTTGCATTTGAGTAAAATCAAAAGATGACTAACTTGTTTCTTTTGTCGCATAAAATCAAGTTTTTGTGCTAATTGTATTTGCCGTTGTCGTTCATATTCTAAGGCTTCTTGTTGTTTTCTTTCACAATGTTCTGTACGTAGAGCATTTAATGCTTCACGAGCATCTTTTAATTGATTTAATTTATCTTGTAAATTTTCATAATGAGCTAAGAACGAAAAAACAATCCAGCAAACGAAATTTTTTTCATGCAGTTGAAGTTGTTTGTTGAAATTTTGTAATACCTCGTTTATCGTCTGATAATTGTATAAAACGATGAAGGTCAGGATGTAAATCTTGTAACATAACAAAAACAGATTGCACCACTGTATCATTTGTAATGTTTCGACTGCGTTGTTGATTACTTAACATACGAAATTTAAAATTATTTATGTGATCAGTAACAAGACATGTAAATTGATCGATTTCTCTATCACTTATAAATTTATCTATTTGTTCCTACAGAAAAAAAAGAACAAGCACATAAAAATCATAATCTATGGAATAGTTTTTCTTCTACTGTCTGTATTTGTGATGATGGAATTTCTTTATGTCAATTTTGATCGATTTGTTGCTCTTGACGTCCACGTTCGATATATCTATTTAGTTCAGAATATTGATTCTCACTTTCAGATATATTCTTCGAAAAGAAACAGAAAATGAATTGAATGAATCAACCAGAATTAATAATAATTATAATACGATCGGTGCAGAAGCAATTGTTGACATGGCATAGTTTTGAGTTAGAACTTTTTTTTGACGTTCTTTTTCATCAGCTTCACTCTGTGAAATAGCTAGTGCAAGTTGAAAAGTTTCTTCTTCATCAATTTCAATTTGTGTTTTTGTCTAAAAATTTCGAAATCTTATCTTTCTTTATACTTAAAACAAATTTTTACTTGATTAGGATTAGTTATCGATGCTGGTCTTGGTAATGAAGCTGTTTTCAACATCAGTGGTACTCTAAGTATTGAAAAACATGTGCTTTATTTTATTAGTTCCATGATTCTTCAATTGAATTCCGTTCTTTTGTATGCTACGTTTCTCTTCATTAAAATGCACGCCTTATTTCAGCAGTAAAACTTCCCGTTGGTAAATGTTATATGAAAGTTGATGTCTAATTTACGAAAACTTCATGTTAAGCATAAATTGAATTAGTTAATTTGCTGTTTTAATCAAGAATAATTTTCTATATCTTGTCAACGGTCAGAAATTTAGCACTATCTCATAGAAGATGTTTCTAAATCTATGCATTCGGCATTAAACATGTCGACTTTATGGCTGAATAGAAGTATAGTATTCGTTTAAGAAACGATTATTAATAAGATTTCTTGATTTTTCATTGCTATTGAAATTCAAATAAAAAATCCAAAATTTTTCAAATATTCATACTTCTTTGCCCGTTGACATGGGCACGGAGCGTCTATTATAAAAACTTTGAACAACATTTTTTACGAATCACTCAGCAAAAATTTTAAGCAGCAAGCATATTTCATGATGTTAATGAATATTTTAGCAACACAACAAACTTCCAAGATTCCTAAAAAGGATCTTTATCAAGCCAAAAAAGAAATATGAACACTAATTTAGAGATTCTCAAAACATTTCTCTTGATTGGAATTACTCCGTAGAGGTACTCAATCATCCCATTCAAGTAGATGATGAATAGTTACAAAGTGAAGTACTTATAAAAAATCTAGATGTACACATCTCTTCTTGCATGAGAAATCCTTTACTTTACTCTTTCATCTTCTCTCAATATCATCATTCTGGACCATATTTAAAAAGCAAAAGTCCAAATACAAATCAATCAAAATAAAATAATGAAAACGTCAAAGATATCAACATTATTTGTCTTTCAATCTGTACAAACCAGGTGTGGCTCACTTATTACTTTAAACAATAATAAAGTTTCTTCAGAAACTGTCAATTTCATTGTATTGATGCATGATCACAAGCAAAATTGTATAGAGAGATATCAGCGAACAAGCCTAGTGATAGTGGACAATAATTTTGAGTTAGCCGTCATTTGTTGACTTCATGGTTATGAAGTATTGACTCCTTTACATTAGTGTTCATCGTGATAGTTCAGAAGCGCCGACATAGACACATTTGAGTATTTCAAAACTAAAAAATAGAAGATTATTCTATGAAGACCTAGTCTAGTTTAGAACCTTCCACCGATGATCAAAAGATCCTTTGTCCAAACTAAGAGATTTCATGAGATAATTACAACAGCAAGGCGAATAAATTAAATGAGAAGATTTTCTTCTATTGCTGAACTACATGAAAATACCATTGGCTTCAATAGAAAAACATGTTCTCTGATGTAAGGCTTATTTCAGCGAATTATGAAATATGCAAATCTTTCCAACCTTCATATCAAACTATTTTCATAAGTGAACTATAGTTTCCTTATGTAGCAGAGAGTATTTACCCTGTGGTTAGTTTTTCATAGCATAGATCACAAACGCGTACATCACGATCAATGCCAAATTTTGGAATCGGACAACTTTTGGATGAACCTAGATTTTAATATGTATATAAACTTTAATTTTGAAATACATCAATATAAATATTGCTGTTAATTTACATTTATCACAAAAAATATCTCCACACGCTCGGCAGTGATGCTAAAAGATTAATTTTTATAGAATAAAAAAGTAACTAATGTTCGTTTTGTCATTTACTTTTCGTATAAATGTAGTGAAAATTTGTCGACAACGAAAACATTCCTTATCATCACGCCATTCAGGTGCTACACTATCATTTTCAAACATGGCTTCACTCTGTTTTATGGATGGAAAACGAAAATTTTCAAGTTTCATTAAATTATATGTCTCGTTAAAAATTTGATGTTGTTGACCTAATGTGAGTAAATCATTATGATTCTTAATATTAAATTTATTTATTTCGATTTACCAAGACCATAAGACCAACATTGAATTAATTCAAGTATTTTATCACGAATTTGATCTGGAGCCACCTAAGCAGAAAAACATGCAATATATATATATATATACTCATATTTAGATCTAATTGATTTACCTTAGCTAATTCTCGTAATGTATCCATCATATCTTTTTGGGCAACTTCTTTGTGAATGGATCCACCACAATTTTTCACGATAGATTCCAAACACTAAGTAGAAGAATATTGAAATATTTGCAATATAAATTGTTGAAAATACATTGACAACAATAACGCTCGTACTGCGTGCAATATCAAAGAAAACATAATGTTTTCTCTCTGGATTTTGCTCTTATTATACTACTCCCACTAAAGCCTTATGCGTGATACCAATACATTTAGATTCTATACTGACTGAACTAAAACTATATAGTCATTGATGATACCATTCTTACATCAGCATGATCTACGTGCGCTGGGCAATGCATCTGATGATCATCTAGTAAAACACTCAGATTACAGAACATTGTGGCAGATTATTGTGCAACAAAATCCACATTAGAATCGATTGAAATCTTGTTAATCAAGTATAATTTTGATTAAAATCGCATAGGTTTGACTAAAAATAAAAGTATCGTTGATTTATGAAGATTTCAATCGATTATAATTTGGATTTCGGTGCAAAAAAATTCGGTCATAATCTGTCACAATGTGCTATAATCTCACTTTTTTTCGTTCTATTGCAATAAGCGTAAAAGAAACTATCTCATATATTCGAATGGGAATTATTTACGTCGGATTGAATGCTGATACATATAATTCTGGAATCCGATAAACTCTACAACTAGAGCGTGAAAACTACCGCATCGAGCATTCTTGTATGATTCTATTAACTATTGAAACAACCAACTAGATCTGAACTAGATATTTAACATGGTGGAAAAAGAAAGTAGACTGGCATCGTGCTTTTCTTCCATTATTATAGTATGATAAGAAAAGAAGCGCTATATTATATTAGTAGTGAATTGAGAACAACATGTGCATTTTCATGACGAAACTTTTTTTTAATTGATTGTATTGCATATTTAGGTCTGCAATCAAAGAAGAATAAAGAACCATTGAAATTATATTGATTTAGCAAGAAATCAAATTCTTACGTTACTTCTTGTGAGTTAACTACATCACAAAGTTGAAGAATTGACTCCCAATCAGGTTCAAGTAATAGGGGAATTGTTGCTTTTGCTATGATATTTATGAAAAGAATTTCATTTCAATACCTCCTATTAGTTTCTCATACCTAATAATTTATCAAACATATTCGAATTATATTTACAACAGAAATTGAACGAGTATGATTGCAAATAAATCTAAAAATGGAAATTTTCCTTTCTAATTACTTTTAGTTTGAATATTATCAGTATAGTTTACTGTTTATAAGAGTAACGTTATCAGGATAAGGGCAAGAGTATACGTATATCATCATGACGCTCGACATTATTTTCGAAGTGATGATTTCTCTCTTTCTTTGTTTAATCTGTCAAAAGTTTATTGTGAGTGGATGAAATGAAAGAGTACGGATTTGTTAGATAGAACGCGATTGCATTTAATGAATATCATGACATCTATCTATTACTCTATTCAGTATAGTTTATTGTTATTTTCTTTTTTGAGCAAAACAGATGGTTGCATATTACTTATAAATGCTAAATAAAATTTTTCGAGTTGATTTGACATAAAAAATTCGTCAGAACGTTCATAGATGCCGTTAACAATCAACATTCGTGAATTATGCATATCTGTATTCATACTATTGAAAAACGGAACTTTTTATCTGGTAAATACTTCACATGATATTCCATCTATAAGAATCTAGTTGCTGATATGTTCACCGGATTCATGTCAGTATTCTAAATGAATTCAGTCGATTCTAAATCTTCAGGTAATACTTTACGCTTAGACTTTGTTGTACCTCTGAAGATTATAAAAAAACATACATCCATTTGTGTTGAATTCGAACGATATTCTCTGATCATGATATATTCTAGTATAAACTAAAATTGTTCATCGATTCTGAGATGTGCCAGTTTTTTTCCTAGTCATAACACTTCATACGCAATTATGATTGAATTATCTCATATTGAACTACATAATTATGTATTTTTACATAAGTTTCTTAGCGTCGGAATTCTCAAAATAAAAACAAAACTAAAACCTAGTTATCTCAATAGTGTCATGATGTATTGAAAAAAACGCTGAACCTTTAACTTAATATTCATGATAAAATCAGGAAGTTAATCTCCAGACATCCACTGGGATTTCGATAATACTTTTATTTATTGCATAAAAGCCTATCCCCAAATATGGAATAGACTAAAAGCTATCGACAATGAGATACATAACGGTTAGACCGTACTGAAATAATAGAAGAGATAAGACAAATTTCATCCCATTTCTTTTCTCTTCTTGCTATGTATCATGCTTGATGAGACTAGTGATAGTAATGAGTCAGATTTAATAAGGTTTTAATAATCTCATTGAAGATAATCGGAAAAGACAAAGAACAGATCTCGAATTCTTTTCCTTCTGATGAAGTTTGGATAGGAAGAATCGATACAAATTTCTTCTATTGGAGTAATAATACATTTTACGATGCTAATAAAGAAACAAAAGAGAAACAGTTTAACTGTCATGACCTTTTAATAAGGATTTGACGTCAGCGAAATGTCATTGAATACATTGATAGAAGTTTCTCAGATTTCTAATTATTTTGGATGAATAGATAAGTACCACATAAATATATAGTTGGAATTAAAAAACCGAAATATGATGATAAACGCTTTTCAACTTGCACCGGTATCAGTCCTCACACAAAATTATCAAATATCTTTAATTGAATGAATGTATTACATAATGCTGACGCAATCACAAATGACAACAAAACTATTTTCTTGTCAATGCACTCAAAGTTATTTGACACGCAAGATTTGTTTTATTTCATTTTCATAATTTTCCAAATAGGTTTCAATGAATTGCTTCAGTTCTTTTTGACTTCTGAATAATCAAATGTTCTCATGATTATGTTAATTGACAAGAAGAAAGAAATCTTTTAGGGAAAGGACTTTTATTATGGTTCTTTGGCACATTCAGACATAATTTTCGATTGTGATGATGATGGTGATTTTACAAATGATTTTATTTTTTCATGATTTGTCAGAATGGAAAAAAATGACTTTCCCGGCTTCAGTTTAATCGTTTCACTTGTTGCTTTTTTTATAAACGATTTTGTTGTTATTATTTGGTTCTTTGAGAATTATTTACGACGTCGACGACCATACTTGAAAATGTATGGCATAGATTGTTCTTGCATAAGCTTTTGTAGAAGCATTGTGAGCCAAGCACGTGCAAACGGATTGGTTTCGACCAAATTTTTGAGTGACGATGATAAACGTATCGGTCCGTTCAATTCATACAAATCGGCAACGTCAGTTGTATGGGATGAGTCAGCAAGTTTGTTAGCAGCTGTGTTAAAATTGAAATGTGTCTTTGATGAAAATTCTGATGATCGTTTTTGTTGATCTTGTTTTTGTAAGAATAAAGATTGACGATTTAAAAATTTTAATGATCCAGGTTCAAAATCAAATTCATACGGTTCATTAGATATATCAATAGATGATAATGATGAATCATCGATGTCGTTACTGTCACCAATTAATGTTTCAAAATTATCGGCAGTTGAATCATGATCAACACTCGGCACTGGACGATGTTTAAAGGGCCTGAGTGAAGAAGACAAGTCAACAGATGGAGAACTATGGATATAATGAAGTTTAGTTGTTGATGATGGGAGGCCGTGAACAGATGTGGTACATAAAAACAATGATGAGAGAAGTGAAACAACAAACACGACCACACTATCGAAAAACATGATGAAGAAGGACGAGGATTAAGCAGTTCGTCAGATGTTCTGAAAGAAATCAAAAATAAAAGGAATACCAAACATGAACGTGTATTCAAGAGTTTGACATATATATTAATGGAAAAAATAAAACTTTTGCCTCGTCACGATTTATTTCAGTGTCAACGATTCGAAAAGAGAAAACGCCATGCAAACAATTGTATTAACGGATTTTTGTTCTTATTTACATACAATCTGCTATCTCAACTAGTAGAAAGTCTTCGAACATGATAGAAATATGTGATATGTCTATATTCACTATAAAGTGATCTGATATGAAATATCTAAAATTAAATCTCGTAGCAAGATGCCATGTCAAGAGAGTGAAAAGGCAGATAGTATGAAACAGAATTTCTAGTAACATTGAATATTGATTGGCAAGCCATGATACTTATTATTCACACAGATTCATCTTCTGTCTTTCTTTTTTTAATTTCTATTTGAAAATTCTCAAGAGGTAGCAAGTGAGAATGAGCATATGAGAACGGACAGTATGCTCTTTTCGATTGACATTAATTGCGATTCTCTTTGTATTTCCTTTTTCCTATTTCTATAAATCTGTTCTGGCCTTCTATTTAATTGAAATGGAACAAATAGAAAACAATAAGAACGAGCAAATATTCTTGTCTGAATGAGCCGTTCATGTCTATTTGAAAACTCTCAATATGCTTATTGAAAGAGAGTATGACAAATTTTATGATTAAATAATATCATCGGATTCTACTCGTTGGTAAGTAATATTCATTTACGCAGTAATAATTAGATAAGGTATTATATTTAAAGAAACATAATGTTCATCCAAGTAATTTCACGTCAAATATCAATCGGGAAATCCTCAATTAATTTTTCATGTCTTAATAAAAACTAACACTCTTCTTTTTTTGACAAGTATAGACACGCACACATACTCGTACGAATAAAACATAAATAATAATTTAGCATCAAGTTGATTTGAACTATAAAACAGAGAGCGTGAGCCCACCCGCACGAGAGAAAGAGAGAGAGAGGCGGGGAGGGGGGGGGGGGGGGGGGGGGGGTAAGAAAGAAAAACTAAATATTTTTTTCTTTTTTTCCTCCCACTCATATATACTTATCAAAATTATGCATGAAAGTCTGGTGAATGAAATATGCAATAACTATATTGTCAACTTTAACGTGAATGAAAATGCTGACACAAGACTGATATCGAAACTAATTAATTCATTTGTTAACGTAGACAGTTTACTCCAAACAAACAGTTTGTGTATGGCATCAGAAAAACCGCACAATTTAATAAAATGCCGATGTTATATCATATCTCCAAGGGATTGATGCTTTGCTATAATGCCGAAGAATTGCAGAAACAGAAAAGCGAAGAGGAAGAAGAAAGATTAGTTTTACCTTGAGTGAGTATCATAAGAACGAAAAACACTTAGAAATAGTCGTACATTACTCATAGCTATACAATTGTCTTTATAAAACATTTATGGTTATTAACGAGAATAGAGTATAAAAGAATGGGGAAAAAAAGAAATGATGAGATCCATAAAAATGCAACGATTGATTGATTGGTTTTTCCGGAGACGAAGAGAAAGAAGAAAAAACACTGATAAATAAAAAGAACCGAAGAAGAAAGCAAATTGATTAACATATTGAATTAGTTTGAGATATTCATGACATGAAGTCAATGTATGATGGATAAAATCTAAACGATAGAAGTTGTACAACATGTCCTAAGCGTTGTTTCACACTTCCAATAATACAAAGAACATATTCCTACGATAAAGAACATGACTAGATGAAGCAGACACATACTGTTCCCCTTGGCTCAATACAAACTAGTCGCAATAGAAAGAAAAATGAAGCGATACCAATCCGAGAGGCATAGATTTATTGTGAATTAGGTCATTACTACTGTTTTTAAACAGAAAACTATTCTCATAATTATGTATTCGCTTTCATTCCTATTTGATGTTCAAATATTCTTCTCTGCTTATAACTTATTTAAAAGAAAGATGATAAGAATTCTCGATCTTAATAAAATCTCGTTCATTTTTGAGTACTTAAAAAGATGAGGAAAAAAATGTTTTGCTCACATATTCTACTTTTTTTGTGTGCAAAAAAAGCAGTGTATTTTATTTTATTTTACTTTTTTCAAGACTCGAATCAGATCACTAGCGAATGATAATGCGATAGAGAACAAATAATTTAGAGAGAAATGAAAGTGCAAAAGAAATGTAACATCGCAAAAGCAAATAGACGCAACCTATAGTTTTTGTTTACTTCAAATTGAATTCATTTTCTTCTATCCTAATAAATTTTATGTCGTTGCATCTGCATCCGGCTCACGAACTATGTTGCCTCGTACACATCTTCTGCTAGAATAAGAAAGTTAAAAAAATATCTATTTATCCTTTCTCGATTTGCTCTTCTAGTCATATTAACCGTACTCACTTTAAATTTCCTCTATACTCTTCACCGAAACAACGAAAACAAATCTCTTCTATTACAACGAAGAAAAATTCTGTTGACAAATCTGATTTACATAATAAAATATATTTTCAATCCAAGAAAACATCGACATTACTATCTGTGTTCAAGAACGTATGATTAAATATTATACACTCAAAAAGAATCGCTACAATTAAATGTTATTGCCACACTTCATTTTGACATAAATCTAAACCATCAAAATAAGTATAGAGTGCAATCACAAGTCCGAATTCTACTTACTGATTAGTCCTTGTAATGCACGTTCAATTCGATAGTTCATTTCCTTCGATTGTCAGTTGATAGACATCGGATTAAGCATATATTTTTTTCTCATCGTCTATTTGTGCGCTATTTCTTTCCCGTCACCTGTGATATTGTGAAACGTTTTCACTCGGATTTATTTTCTCGAATTGATGTTGATGTTAGAAAAGTTAAAAATCAGGAAATGTCCTCTCTCTTTCTTCCTGTTGAATCTCTACTTTTATAATATCTACTAATCAAATCTATGGTGTTTCCGAGTGCGTCATTAATAATGACGCATTCCATGTGATTATTTCAAATATAATTCGTGCAATGTATCGTAAATAAGATTCGAAGGTGAACATGAGAAAAAAAAATAGTGCCAATGACATTGAATAGTTTTATTCAGGCGATAAAATTTTTTTGAAAGGGCTTCAAGTGCTCGCTATCAAAAGAAAACAAATGTGTGAAACAGAATAAGTTCAACTAATAATACAAAACGACAATAAATCAATTAGCTTGAGACATATAGTGAGATATTAATTCTTTGCCACTTATTATCACATCCTATTCGATTAACAAATATTACTTTGAAATAGTTGATAGTATGTTAGATAGTCTGACATAGATAATATTCTTTTCATTTCAATTATTTTGGCGTGGCTTTCACATCAAGAGCAGCATATTTCTTAGCTTGTTCCATATTGTTAGGTGAATATTCATCTGCTGTTTTCTTTATAGAAACTAAACAATTTATTACATAAAACATTTGAGATTTAATTATTCACAAAGAAGCTTGAATTTAAGAAACAAATCAAAAGCATAAAATTTGACTGTATACATTTGTAAATTTGTATCCTATACATATTTGTTTTTCAATAATATTCCAGTTATGATAAGACCAGCTGAGCAAAAAAGAAAACTCGTCCATGCAATAGCACCGATTATTGTTGATACAACAAGAACAGTTGAAATCTGATTTGATAAACGTGTAGCTTCGTCCAGTTTTTTTTGTTGAACGAGTCGCCGAACTTCATAAGTTTTATACAATGCCCAACATGGTCCGATAACAAAAAAACATAAGATAGTAAGAATCAATGCCCATGTATAATGTGACGCTATATGTGTTGGTTTGATTTTCACAGAATTCTGCGGAGGTTTTGTAGTTTGTAATCGTAATGGAGTTTTCTTGCTATTATTTGAAACTTTTTTAATTTGTAGACCTTTAGCTGATAATTCAACAAGTGGATTTTGTGTATCATGGAATTTTCCGTTTGTTTCTGACATACTGTTTCAAAGAAAAAAAAGTAATATATATTTATTCAAAAAGCAAAACGACCGATACAATAGGCAACAGTTTTGCAACAAAAAGAAAATGACATCTTTTGTTTCCATTGACAACAGTCGGTGATGGAATTGTTAATAAGAAGAAGGAAAAGAAAAACTTACCGTAGGAAAACTTATACATGTAATTTCTTATTTAGTGTGAAAACAAATTATGTAAAAAAGTTTTCTTTTTTTCTAGCATATGACTAAGAATGGAACTAATTATTGAGATAGCTTGCTATAAGATTGATTCATGCTTATGTTAGCAAACTTTCTTAAGTCATGCACTACTTACTTTTCTATTTGTTCCAATTGGTACTACAGAAAAATAGAAAACAAAATTATCTAGCGTGTCTCAATCTAATTAGAAGTAACTGAAAGTAAAGATTTCATAGCGAGTGAACCAACTACTTCTTTTCTTAGAACTAAATATTCAAGTACTTTTGAAGAAAAACGTATATGTGAATATCATGCCTCATGAAAACTTTATATCAATTTTTCTTAATATTCAAGTTGATCTAATAGCAAATAATTTATTTTTATCATATCCATCAACAAAAATCTATACGATGCAATGAGTAGATGTGCGATAGCTCTCAATTCTTTGAAATGAAAAGTTTATTTTTAGTAAAATTGCTTCATCGGGCTCACCTGAGTAGATACTCGTTTTTCATAGATCAGAGTCGCAAAATGTTTATCTCTACTTGGATTACAACAATTTTACGATGAACGTTAGAATCTATTGAATTAAAATTCATGTTTACCACGAATAAGATCAGTGAAATGTTTTTTACGGTATTTAACCATTTATTTTCACTATGGAAAAATATAAGACAATTAGAATTCATAAAAGTTCCAGTACTCAATCGATTGATGTTGTTGAGAGGTGCAATAATATTGGATTTGATACGTGAAAAGAATGTTGTTGTGAAGATAAACGATTGATTAAGATAATTTGATTAAAAGCAACGATAATTAAAAGAGCTTTAATGAAGAATCTCAAAATCAACGCGAGTATGAAACCTTGAAAGTTACAAAACAGATAGCTTTTCTTGACTTTTTGAGAGAACTACGAAAAATGATTGGTCAATTTTCAACTGATACTTCATGATGTGTGTAATACAGATTTCTAGAGTTGAACGGTTCAAGATGAATTGAAATGTTTTATGCATATCGGACTTCTCTTGTTGGAAAGATTGACAAAAAGATTTCTAATGATGATTGATTTATTATTCCTGTGAATTGATCACGTTACCCTTGAGATGATTTTGTTAAGCATGAATTTATTGCAAAATATTTATTCGACGGTTATAAAGATGTTTTGTTTTAATTGATTTTGTTTTGGAAAACGTCATGTGTAAAATACATCTACTCGAAAATTTGTGATCTGAAAATATATCTCCTATTTTCAGATAGTCAATATAATTACTAATATAATCGACTGTAGACCAGTACACCTAGAAAATGATTTGGTTCGATCTGAGACGTTTTATAAGTGCACTATGTTAGCATGAATTCATATTCAGTCGAAGTTTATTCTAGTCTACAGATTGTTTCACTGTCTCTATTGGATGTGGAAGATAGAAGAGTGATAGCAATGAATATCGGTCCTTATTACCTACTATCTAGAGCATCGCTAAGATTTCCTTTTCATTCTTTCGTTCAATTCCTCATGCTTAATATCGATTTCATCTCGTATTTTGACTTCATCATTGAATATTTACAACGGGAATAGACGACCATATTTTTCATGATGTTGAAACATGTGAAATTTCTTAATGTATTCATTCTAATGAAAATTAAGCTTCGTTTCGATGTATGTTTTCTGAACTAGAGAAAAATCGAAAGATTTCTAATAAACAATGACAGAAGATTGCACGTTTTCCAAAAGAACAATTCTTTTATTATTGTTCAAAGACTGTTTTAGGAATACACTATGATTTTAAATTCGATAGATTATTGAAATGTTTGCGATTCAACTCGTTAGAATTCACTATTTATTCCATATCATTAGAATAAAGGAGATTTTCTAGGCTAACTAACTCGCAACCTGACATTGTTTTACAGTTACTATACATGCATATGGCAAATACATTTAGTTTTATGATTGAAGTTTTTGTATCATTAATTCATTCGTGTTCATCTTACTACGCGTACTCTTAACTTTAAAGCCTCCAGCTCATTGCACTATTAAGATCTGTAGATAAAAATTAAGCAAAAGGCAGTTATTTTCTACCCAAAGAAAATCCCACAACCGATCCGGTTGAATAAAGAAATGTTTATCTTTATTGATTTCTTACAAAGCATATAACATGTATCGTGTTGTAGACTAATGATGACTGATTAGAATAAAATGCAAAGTGTTTTGCATGGATCAAATATTCTTTCTAGATTTCCGTGACTTTTTTCTATAGCTATTGACTAGGATTTGACTAGAATTTCAACATTCAAATATAAGACTCAGAATTAACTGTCACGGAATTATATTTTACAAAAACCAACGAAATATAGACAATGATGGTGATGATTCGTGTTACACAAGCAGGTATAAAACGCATGGTAAAACCTCAATGATTACATTGATTTCTATGTTTTCATTTCAAGAAGATCTTACTGGAAATAAAGACTATCACTATAGAATATGAATAAATCATGAAAATTTGCGACCGAATCTCACAAGATAATCTATCGAATTTCTCTCATTTTGACTATGGATAATGTATACTATTGGGAAAATTCTAATCATTGAGCACTTTGACTTGAATCATTACTGTGTTGCATTGAAGCGCTACGAGCATCCATTCGAACAAGGTTCGTAATTTAAATAGGGTTTCTCGTCGAAATAAAGGTGTAGTTTTTAATAGCAATGAGTTAAGCGTATTGTATCGGTCACATTATGGTTGGGCTTGAGTATTTTGTTTCGGAGAAAAGCAAATTGATCTAACTACTATGCTCATATCATAACCAGAAAGATTTCGTTTGCTCTTCTTTGACTGTTGCTAGATGTCATTAAGAACAGAATAGTCAATCGAGCTGAACAACATAAAAGTAAGGAATTAACATCTAAAACTGAATGACGAAAGTGATCACGTGATTGCTGTAGGGCTCTTAAATTATCGGTCTAAGCAAATGCTTTTTTTCATTGTCGTATAAGATACAAAAACAAACAAAAGGAATGATTGTACTTGACAAGAAAGCAGGAAAATCGACGTTTCCTCGTACATATCTTCTCTCGAGTAGAGAATATCCCAATCAACTGAAAGTTTGATAGAATTAAAAAGATCATGAAGTCTTTTGCTCAATAATGCTTCAGGTCGCAATTCCATGGTTTCAATTTTTCATACCGCTTAATTCTATCATTGCCAAAAATACAATTGTTTCCAGATGTCATAGGGTTGACAGTAGATCATTTTGAAATCAATGTGCTGGACTTGTAACATCGGTCGAAAAAGCAAATTACACACTATTTATAAATAGTACAATTCTTAAAAGATAGTAAGTTTTTATTGTAAAATCTCGCACCAACTCATCATGTCCTTTAGAAATTCATTACATATCGATGTTGCTTTCTTTTAGAATTAAAGGTCCACCTGACGAGCTTTATCTGATGTACTATTGACTTTTGAAATCTCAATATACTTTTCAGTCACTATAATAGAATTCCTTGAAGGAGATGTATACCTTTCAAAGTTGACAAGACAATTGAGTAATTAATTCTACTATTCTGACACTATATTCTTCATGCATTGCTTCTAGTATGATTTATTTTGTATTTTTCAGGTAGACATAAATAAAAATACTGTTTGGATCGTATTTTATTTAGAAATCTCGAAACCAGTTTTCCTCAATCGAATCATTCAAGTTACGCCATCTATTTCGCTCAAATGACAGATAGATAGAGGAAATATACTCCTTCTTATTGGTCAAAAAGAATGCACAAATCGAACAGAAGACATTCTCTTCTTTAATCATTTTAGTAAGTTATTTTCGATGGATCACGGTATGTATCCAGGTAATAAACGATCCAATGAAGATCCGCCAGTGGGTCCAAACGATACTAAACGTA
Source organism: Rotaria macrura (assembly GCA_900239685.1). Taxonomy (NCBI): domain Eukaryota; kingdom Metazoa; phylum Rotifera; class Eurotatoria; order Philodinida; family Philodinidae; genus Rotaria; species Rotaria macrura. Next base: position 23,902 of record OENT01001162.1, on the reverse strand, counting down.
ATCGTAATATATCTTCGTCTCGAACCGAATTTCGTTTTTTAATTGCTGCTTCTGATGCCTATGCTATATTTGGTCGAAATGGTGAAAATTATCAATCGTTAAGGAATAAATATCACAATCTTATTGAGGTATCCCAAGTGCAAACACCTGAACGTGTTTTAATTTTATATGGAGATGAAGATAAAGCAATGTCTGTATTAACTGATACATTACCTATAATGGCACAAAATCAAGGTGTTCGACCTGGTTTTGTTGAACTACGTGCTATGATTCATTCATCCCAAGCTGGAGCTGTTATTGTATGTCAGAACTTTGATTGAATACATATGTATATATTGTTTGCATTCATAGGGCAAAAGTGGTGATCGTATAAAAGAATTTCGTCAAAAATATAATTTAGATACAAAAGTATTTCCGAATCCAACCCCAGGCGATACTACCGAAAGAATACTTTCATTACGCGGAGAATTACCGAATATAGTTGAATGTTTAAAAGGTAGATCACTGCTTTAATGAAAAAAATTGAAATCTCTATTGTTGCATTCTTTTTCTAGAAGTTTATGCTATTCTCGATCAAACTCCAATACGTGGTCAAATACGAAACTATGATCCATCGTTTTATAATGGTGTTGATGTTGAACGCTATGGTATTTGAATTGTTTGTCATTTTCTTTCTTAGCCTTTTTAGTTTTTGTTACAGGAGGTTTCACTGAAAATCATGATTTCCAAGCAACACGTACCCGATTCAATCCGAATAATCAATCAAACCAACAACCGTACACGGGAAATTATAATAATAGAAATACTAGTCATGGGAATTATCAACATAATAGTGGTCCGATGCCAACAACAACTCAAGTAACAATACCGAATTCATTATCAGCCTGTATCATTGGTCCTCGTGGCACACGTATTGCACAGATTCGACAACAATCTGGTTGCGTTATTAGAATTGATGATCCATTGCCAAGTAATGATCGTATAATAAGTATTATTGGTATGCCCAATAATATTATTCAAGCACAATATTTAATGCAAGCAGCTGTTAAACAATCACAACAATGGACTAATTCAGCTGTAGCATCATAAAATTAACTATTGTATGAGTTTCGTTCTCTTTAACATTGTCCTAGGAGAATGTATGTCGATTTGTTTATTAAGTATAAATGTACTTTCAAAATGTGACTTCGAAAAAATATCAAAAATAATTCGTTTAGCTTTCAATAGAATACAACCAAAGAAAATACAACTAATGCTGAGAATGATTCGTCTATCGGACTAGGCATAAACTCTAAACGTTGGACACAGTAGAAACTTTTTTAGAATTTCAGGGAAAACAGTACCTTGTATGTTGATGACCTCTGCTATAGGTATTAGCCATTCTTTCAAGCTCATTGTCTTTGAACTCTCTTGGTGCACTTCATGTTTACACCATGAATCTGTGCACAATTCTATTGATCTGTTGACACGAGTGAATGCGCATATTAACAGATGGATACGATTAAGAAAAAAAAGCAACATGCATCTGTTATAGGCTATTGGAAGTGATCTGTCTTGAAAAGATATGTTTCCTATCTTGATGGTTTCCTTTTTAACATGTGTTTCATCGAATAGAATATGCCCAGAGAACACAAGGATGCAAGACTATTAGCCTATCACGTCAAGCATCAACAATGAATGATGATAACACCAATGAAGATTGTTAGGTTATTCTTACGACAAAAAAAGAAATCGAAGAGTCTATCGAATTTTTTAAGAAAACTCCCACACAGTTGACAAAAAAAATTCACTGAATTTTATTCCAATTTAGGTTCCGGTTATTTGAAGGTTAGGATTCTTAAATGAACTTGTAGAACTCGATATTCTATCCAACAATATGCGTGGACAATCACTAGAAATCCTAGTAGGTTCTTAACTAGTTACCTGATCTCTAGTAAAATACTTGAACTTGGTTGAAAATCCGCGAGAACTGACATTCACCAATGTTATTTATTTGTTTGCACAATATGATCTACAGCTTGATTAAGACGATACACCCGAGCGCAGATAAATTCTTTATGTGAATCAATAATAATGGGCCCAATGAAGTAAGAGTACGATCAAATATAGTTTGTGTTATACACAGTGCAACTTTGAACTCTGTGACCCATGAATTTAACAACTGGATGGATAAAACCTGTATGCATTTTTTTACGGATAATTCAAAGTCCGTTAAATCAAATTAAACTTAGAGAAACTTAATAAATCATCTCAACAGTTGAGGTCGTGACACTTGTAAATCAAACTGTTTAGTCGTTTGTTTTCCTTTACAAACTTCAAGGAGTAACCATCTTAAAAAGAAAATCGATGAAAATCAAAAATGTTTTATTTTGAATGGATCCAACCACTGGTATTTAAAATAAACAAAGTCAGACATTCCTCGATCTAATTATTATTAATTACTATCAGTATTAGTAATCATGTTGTCAAAGTAAGTCTTGTGACTCAGAATATAATCAACGATGATAAACTCCGAACTGCGGAGATAGTATTTTTTCAGACACATTAACAATCTTCGAAAAAATCAGCATTTGCATTTTTTTAGAACGATGTTCATGTATTTGATCAGTTTTATGTACCTCATGACAAATCATTAGAGTATCTATGGAATTCTTACAAGTGGTTGTAACTTGTTTTTTGAGCATAGAACATGCTTATAATAGGTCGATTGCGTCGTTTGCCGATTGATGATATTTTGATTTTTCTTTCAGAAACTGGTATGTTAAGTCAATCAATTGATAACAACATGTCGATTGATGATGACGTACTATCAGAATTAGTGTCAGAACATCAGATACTCATTTCAAATGCATAATAAACTCGTCGTTGCCGAATTATTCGTTATCTTTAAATACTTGATCAGCTTTTCATAGAGACATCCAATATATTTCTTACTTTTACTAAGTTCCAACTCTTGTATTGACTTTTGTGAATTTCTTCAAGGTAGTTTTTATGTGTCGAGTCTTAATGGGTCAAACTTATATTCAAGAAGAAACTGATACGATGAAGAACATACATACTCAAGTATTCAATAAAGTAATTACTCTATAAATGATTAAAATTATTCTATGAACGATCTGACAAAACTATAACACCATTATGAAAATGTATTGGTGGTCGATTCAACATACAGTTGCTACATTATAATAGTTTTTGATTTCCTTTCGTATTTATTCTCGTTCTTTAATTTTAACTCAAAGAGAGAAGTCTTGATGCTACAGTGGCTGGTAAAATGTCAATCCCATGCTGTATATAAATCATGTGTGAAGGTATCTTTACGGTGTAAACCTGTATCCATAGGCATCTTTCATACTATCTAACTGTTGACTCGATAGATAAGGTTTAATTTAACCTACACGATATTCCATGATGACGAAAATGAGGAACTCTGACATATTCCATCAACACTATTATAAATCATCAACGGATAATTACGAAAGAATAAATACAAGATAACTAGCCAGTCGACGAAAGTAGAGCATTCAAATACATCCATCAGAAAGGACCTGAGAGGACATTTCGAATGTTGAGGGTTTTTTTTTCGAAAATGATGCTGCTTTTACTTGGATGTTGAATTCTTTTGAATTGTCGCCTTTGGTGAAAGCTAGAAGTGAATATGACTGAAACCTTTTCTATAGTCCTGCTGTTGAAGAGTAGTGCCCTTCAACTATCATAAACGGTAAAAAGTGCTTGTTGATTTGCTAATAATTATGTTGCTTTTTTTGGTATATGTTCTTGAACATTCCTAAGAATTCGTCTATTATGGCCTGTGGAGATTGTAGATCTTCATCTTAAACACTTGCAGCATGAGAGAATACTTGAAAATTTTCTTTATGATTGATACAGTTGCAGTTTTAAGAGTCAATGTTGAATTCATGTTCGAACAGTATTCATAGTTTGATGAGTCTTTAGATGAAACTGTTCACAAACTACTTTCAATAGTATCGATCCTAACTTCGACTGGATTTGTTCGCTTTATGGACAGATACAATTCGAATCTTCCACTATATACTCTCCAAAAAAAAGTTGCATTGATTTATATTTGTATTTACTGGCATACAAAATCTACATGTTTTATTAATTTTGACAAATGCTTGACACTATTTTTATTCTTTTCGTAAACTAAATAAAATATATTATTTTATTGTCGAGATAAATCTATTTACACAAAACATGTCAAAAGAAACGATAAGATTTGCTCGAATATAAATATATTAATTTTCATGTAATTTCTTTTTAATCTCATCCAAGTCTGTTTGAAATGAAATAGTTAACTTTCTTATTTCCTGATGAACACGTGTATTTTCTCTTTCAAAAACATCTCGTAATTCGTCGACCTTATGCATTAAACGTGTATGTTCATTTTCTTGTAATAATTGTTGACCAGCACGATCAATGTGTTGTCTATAATATCCTATTTCGCAAGTAACATGTTCTCTTGTAGAATGTTGTCTTCCACTACGACTTGTTTTTGTAGAGCGGTTTTCATTGATTGATTGTGGTAAATCGATACGTGATTTACGTAATTCTAATTTCCACATGTAGTATTTTCTTAAGCCGTCTATTTGAAAACGACAAAAATATGATCGTTTAGATAAAGCGAGCACCAATCGAGAACACGTTTCACATAGAAGACCAAATTTGGCTTGTAAACCGAGACACGTTTCAATACGAGCACGTAAATGTTCACGTTTAGCATTTAAACGAAAACGTTTTACATCAGATACAGCAAGACCAACCTAGATTATCGATATAATTTTAAATCAAAAATCAAAACAATCAGAATGTACAAAAGAATTGCTGTATTATATGAAGGTGAAACGTGAGTTTTAGTCTCGTTGGAATTCAACGTGTGTTCAATAAGAATATTGACAAAGTACAATATCCTTGAGGGAATTTTACATAATCCAAGATACTTTCAGAATACAGTATGGAGAACTACTTGCTTCTTAATCGGAATTAACGCTGAATTTTTTTTGCAAGAAAACGTCTCTCATAATCTATTGAGAAAGAAGTCTTCAAAACATCATCGACCTGATGACTGTAAGTATATCATGGAATATTTTGGCTACTTTTTCAGGTATGGTTACTATTTGATTTTTCATGATTCAAGCCAGAGACGTCGCTTTTGTTTAAACTGAGATTTTAGCAGTGTTTCGATAAAGTATGACTTTTCTCTTAGAAAAAAAAAACTCAATGAAATGGTTGAAGGAAGTCGACCCAATCAGTGATTTCATATTTTATTTTCTATTATAATGTGTTCAACATATAAATGTAAAATATCGATGAAACTGAAACAAATCAATTAAGGACTCGTCTTTTGTTGGCAAGAAAGATCGAATACATGCGTTTATAATCAAGTTTTTTAAGTAATAAATGCTTATCAAAGAAAAAAAAGTGTCGTAGGTTTTTCTGCAAACTCGCTCACTTATCGAAAGCGATTTCAGTCAACTACATAGACTTGCTCGTGTTAAACATTCTAATTATCCATTCGTGATCGAAAGAATTGAATTATCTTTCTAATTCATTGTTTTACTTTCTGATTAAAGAATTTACATTTGTTCAAATTTCAAAAAACTATACTCATCTATTCTGTTATCAAAGAACAATGCATTTGTAATCGAAATTATCTTTTTTTCTAACGTGAATCTAATGAATTATGAATAATCTGAAGAAAAAATGGGTGCGTTAGCTTATTGATGAGACGATATTTCATTTCATTCATTGTCATGATCATCTTTAGAGATATACTTGCTCTACGTGAACAGAAACTATGTCGATCAGATGGCTATAGTATAACTTTAAAATTAAAAAAAATCTACTTCGATTGGTTGAATAAGAGCATTGAATCTATCAATATAAACGACAGGTTTGTATCGTCGGATACACGTAATTTAAGATATTCTTGTGAATATTTATCTCTATCACAAAAATCCAAATTCCTTCATTTTGATTTTCCCCTACAGTGATAGTTTACAAGAATCTATGCAATATTCATACGGATGATTGATCATTAAAATAGCTGATGTCATCAGTCAAAATCGTGAAAGACATCAATTCAGTTAATCAGTAAGAGATATCGATCTACGTTTCTCATCTTTTCTCAATTATAAAGAAAAAATAAAATTACCATAATATTCATAATAACAATATTCATTGTAAATACGAATACTGAATAGAGTATCATAGCTGCTTCACTACCTTGTAAAATTTTTCCAAATGGAAAAAATAATTCATCGAAATCATATTCTCCTGTAAGCATGGCTAGTGTCTTTGGTATGGAATAAAATAAAGAAGTAAACTGGGGTTTCTTGTGCATAAATAACATATAAAATGCGATGATATATCCGATCCATATAAATACATAGATAAGACAAAATTTTAAAAATGTCAAAAATACACTAACGAATAGAAGACCATATTTACCAATTTTCAATGAATTCATAAATACAAATAATAACAATGTCCATACACTGGCAATACCTAATGCTCCACATTCCCATTGCCATTTACAACGTAGACCTGTGTGTTGCGTACAAGAATTAAGATCTATGGAAAATAATATTGAAAATATGTAAGTTTGTAATTCGAGACAATTGATGAATATGTCACGAAAATATTTTTCACGTTGAACTATTAATTGTGTAAATTCTTTAAATAATACGAGACATGAACAAATTAAGAGTGAAAAACGTAAAATACCTAAATAACGATTTTAAGCGAAAAGACAATCAAAAGAAGTACAGAAAAGTATCTGACTTACGAAGTTCTACATTTTTTTCCAGAGGATTGTCTCGAGCCATTGATAATCGTTCACATAATTGTTTACATGTATAATTTGATGTGTCATAATAAGATTGAGGCGGTGTTGGCGAAGCAAGTGCTACGCCAGTATAAAGAAAAACAAATAAAATTTGTGAACATAATATCAGTAGATATAAAAAATTTCCGAATAATTGAAATTTTAGATCCACACAAATCTTAACAACATCATGATCATAAACAGGTGCATAATTAGCTTCAGCAATTAATGATAATGGATGTTGTTTAAGCCAATTAGACGAAGAAAATCGTCTTGTACGACCGAATATACAATGGTTAGCAGCTGGACGAGCTCGTAAACAATCATCAATAATTGATAGATCAACAGCGTCTTCACCAATAAATTGTTCCAGTAATAATGGAACTAATGGTACCATCTCTGTCTATTAAGAGGAAAAAACTAGAATCGTAATATTATTTTAATTTGATTGAATGATGTCAACGTTAGATGTTTGTGACTGTATAAGAGAATGAATCAAAAAGTGGATCTGCCCGAGCTTTTCCAGTCGATTAAATCCTATTTATTTAGTTGATCAATTACCACAATATGACATCAACAGTAGCATTCGAATACGATGCTACGATTCGTATTCCAACAGAATTTGGTCGACATGGTAGATATTGACAAAGACTCTGATCGTTAACATAATTCTCATGAGCATCTCAGAGAAAATTTTGCACAAGCATTATTACAATCTTTGTACTTCTTCGTATGCATAGTAGGAAAAAACAAATCAATAAGTGTGTGACTGGTAACGAAGGAATTTTCGTCTATATGTACACCATCATATTGAAGTGAAAGTTCCAGAACGTTTTCTCATCTATTGGTATTCGATCAAGATGTTAAATATATTCTATGTTTATTTTTCATCAACTCCTGTAGAATCAAAGTGACCTGAAATTTTGTCTATTGATAGAATTGAACTATATCATAGTTTTGATGAAGAAAATCAATTCGAGACATAAGCGTTTCTAGAGGGTATATGTAGCTCTCGCAAGATTTTAATCAAAGCTTCAGAATTTTTTCATAAAAATGAATATAGGTATGGTGTATCTATTCATAGCCCTCGTAAGCGCACTCATATTTTTGCATTGATAATTACTTCGTCCGTCTTGGAACATTCAAGTATTTTCAAACATAGAATCTCATCTATCTACTATACTATTCAACGTATTGGTTTCAACAATGGATCGATGTTTTCTTTACTGTCAAATGTTCATCATCTAAATTTTGTATCTCTTCGAATTTTCAATTCAAAACGAATAATTATTTCAACTTCGTATGTAATAACCAATATCTATTATATTTATAGTTTCTTCGCTTACCATAGTTAACATTCGTTGTATAGGTGTTTGATCGTAACTTGAACCCGAATAAGCAACATTGTAATGTTTTAAAAAGTATTTATACGATCGATAAAGTGCACGTTCTTCAGTTGGAATTCGAACACTGATAAATATTCGAACGAAATCGGGTTTTTTCAAAGCTATACAATATTCAAGTACATTATAAACTCGATCATTAACATCAATTTTAATTTGAATGATAGCTGCAAAACGTCGTGTATCCGATACAAAAAATGATGCTATATCTACTTGATCTTGATCAATCGTTGTTTTTATTGAATCAGCATTAATAAAATCGCCTATGTCAACATTACGATGCAGCCATTTACTACTTAATATATATTTAATACACTTTAATGAACCTTTCTCAATTGCAATGACAAATGGTGTTTTACCATTAGAATTTTTTTCTATTAATCTTTGCACTGCCTAAGAATTAGTTTCAAAGAAAAAACGAACAGAACCTATCAATCAATATCTATTCCAATAAACTTACAGTCAATCGAGCTGTACTTGAGCTGAGTCGTTTAAGTAATGAAATAGCTCGACATAAAACAATATAATTACAATGCTCAGTTGCATAATGAAATACACTCGAACCAGTATTATCTTTACATAACAATGATATTGGATCATGTTCCATTAATAATGTTGCTGTTGATATTGAATCGGATTCGATGGCACAAAGTAGAGGTGTTTGTCCTCGCATGTTTAATAATATATTGGCATGTGATGTTTCACATATTAATATGCGCATGATTTCTTCATGTCCAAGTTTAGCAGCTAGATGAAGTAAAGTTTGACCTTGAACTAGATGCGAATCAGTACTGTCTTCATGTTTAGATGTAATTGAATGATCAGTTGTATTTGAACCTATGAGTTCAGCAGTTAATTCAATAACTGGCGCTGAAACAATAGATAAAATCGTTCCATGTTGTGGTTTATCTGCTTGAATGCGTAAAAATGGTGTTTTTGATTTTTGACGACGAATAAATGTCGATCGGTGACTATAAAAATACTGATCTTCGTCATCCCAATCGACGAGACTATCAACTAAAGTTTTTGGTGGATTTATACGCATAGAAGCATTTCTTTTGGTTCTCGACAATTTATTATCAATTGAAGATTGTATTGATGGATCGATTGAAGTATTGGGTTCTATATATGAATCAAATTGTTCTTGATTATATTTGTTAGCCACCGATGCTTCTGATGGTTTCTGTGATCGTAGCAGTTTTGGTGAAATGATAAAAAATTGAGTCGGCATTCAAATCTATTGTATACAGGAAAACAACAAGCGTCGATGAGTAAACTAATTGAATCATTATTTAAGAATGTTTTTGGCAAGCATTTGACATTTGTTGAGTGAGCATAAAAATGATTTTGTCTATGCATGGTCTATGTCAAGATATAGTACGACAAACCACTTTTGACGTTATCCAGTTACTATTTTAAACAGCTGCATTCAATTTCCATAATGAAAGTCGTTGGAATTCTTATTTTAAGACAATGTCTTTCGAGAATTAAGTGACATATGGCAGTGAAAAATCTATGTTGATAAGTTATTCTATACACTTTGACTCACTGGCTCAAGCGAGTGGATTAATTTACTTTCTCAGCTAGTGAAAAAACAATTGCAACAAGAGAAATGTATCAATTAGAGAATATTCTCCTATCAATAATCTTCACCTATTTAACAACCACAATGATAATGAATTTATTGCATACTCACCGTATTATCAATAAAAATGTTTTTAATAGTCTTTGATTATAATGTTTTTTTTTCGTATGGTTATAAATCGATATGTTGAAATTAATTTACAGTTTCTTTGCGTCGTAGGCAAAGCTCTATTGATATAGTTATCGATGGGATTTGCACCAACGAACAGTTATACTGCTTTTGTACTTACTAAAGAATAACCCTAAGAGAACGAATAGACTTGCTTGTTTTCTGTATACACCGTAGAGATTATGATGATGATTGCTAGGCTGATGAGAGATAGCAGTAGATTTGCATATCAATTATACTTGATAATGACAATGCTATTTGTCATCATTTTTCTAAAGCATTTCTTGAGAAGAATTATAGGAAACAAATTCTACATTTGTTGAACTCATTTTTATTTTTCATTAATCTCAACAACACATGAATATTTATCTAGAAGAAAAAGAAAAGAACGATGAACTATACAAGAGCAACTGTTTTCGATTGTTGTTCTTGAAATTTTTCTATTTTGATTGCTGAATTATTATCGTAAAAAGTTCATGTTCCGTGTAGATTTACTACGGGTTTTTGAATTACCATTGATACATGTTCATTTTCATTGTCAATAGGAGTTTTTATTCTTTGTCGAATAGGTCGAAAAATAGCACGTATATGTTCTAATGCTTTTGAACGTGATGAATTCTGTCGATGTTGAACTGTATCTATGGTTTGACGACGTTGAAGTTTCATTCGATGAGTTAAAATAGGTCTTCGTGCATAAAAACTATTGGATGTTTCAGCATTTGTATAATTATCATTCGATTCAACTACACTTATATCATCCTACCAAAGAAATCACATATAATTACTAAATATGTTGGAAACAAATCTCATGGAATCAACCATAAACGATGTCCAACATAAATATGAAATATAATTTCCTGTTGCTAAACGTGCGAATATGAGTTTTGTTTTCTCTCTTGTGCAACGCACTTTTTCATCATGGACTGATACACTTTCTTCTTGAACTAGTTCATCTGAGAAGAAATTTTTCTAAACGAACGTCAGAGCAGAGCGACAATTTTATTGAATGGTTACAACGCGAAGAAACTCTTCATATTCAGTGTGCGGAAAATTCCATTTTATTTTACTGTTATCAATATAGATAAATCTACTAGGAAAATTTTTTATCTCCTAGAGAACTTTTTAAACACAGCAACTATTATTCACCTTTTGAATTCCATGTGATCCCTTTACATAATCACAAGTTTTAACAAAACAGAATGAGAAATTCGTAATATGCATACAATGGGAAATAGTATAACAATGGCACAGACGATTTAAGAAAGCATTCTGCATCGTATCCAACCGGATGGAACAAATTACTCAACAAGTGTTGAAGAAAGCTTTTGTAAAGTTATTTTTATAAGCTACCGAAGAAATGAATCTATCGTAACCGTGACAAGTTGCAGTCAATATTTCACATACTGAAAGTTTATTCTATTGAAAATGTTTGCAAACATATATCATCAATTTATTGCTTCCTTTCTCCCGATGTTAAAACGTATAGATCATACGATGCAAATGATTGAAGACGATAAATCTAATGCTATTGTTTAGCTTGAGGATTCCATGGATCAAATCATCTTCGATGTACATGTTGCGTTGAGACATTCTTAATGGATGATCCTACACCTTGTTAATGTTTTCATTAAAAAGAAGGAAACGTATCATTGAAACCCCATGCAAAAAATAAGAATCAAATTAGTTTTTTTTTCCTATTATTCTTGTTAGTATCTATTAAAATATAACTTACATGTCTTTTTTTAACTAAGAATTTATAAACATGTTCTCATCCTAGAATGAATATATCTTTACTTATCAAAGAAATACATAGTATTTCTATCGTTATCTGCGCATGAAACAAAAACACGATGGCTACTTTGAACTCAAAAGAATATATTCTTGAACGATTTATTAATTGTTATAAACAGATATCGTTTCAATTGAAAATACTACACAGTGTTTATAGGTGAAAGTCTACTTGAATTGAACATAAAACATGTTTATAAAGGAAAAATATGATTAGTAGTTGTATATACAGAGTTAATGCTAGATTAAACTACGTACTCACTAGACTCAAAGCATCTGTACGTCTTGATAAATCATAAATTTTAGACATGGCTATCGGCGAACTAGTACGCTTCGCTGTACGTTGTTGGTGTTGTATTGGCATTCCAGCTGTACTATGTCGTTCATTTGTAGCATCCGAACGTGATCGATGAGCATTTTTAAAAATATTTCTTGATTTTCTCGTTAAATTTTCACCTATACCTCCATTATCTCCTAATCCTGAACTATAACTATCCGTGCCAATACTATAGATTCCGTGTTTAAGATTTCTTGTAATACCAACTGTATGAAGCATATTATCTTTTACTTGTTGACGATTAGAAATACTTACATGACGTGTTATTGATTGAGATTTTCTCCTATCACTCACAGTTCCTGGTAATTTTCGTTTTGCTTTCCATATAATACTTTTTCTTGAATTAATACAACGAATATATTCTTCATCCGTTGCATGAAGTATAGGTACACTACCAATTGATGAAACACTTGTATTTGCATCACCGTAACAGGCCAATCGCATCAAATCATTTTGTTCATTTTGTTGTTGTAAAACAGGATCAATTATAACATGAATAATTTCTTTCCATGCAATATATGGTTGCCAATCAGGATTGGTTGAATTTTGATATGTTTTATACATGGATATTTTCATATGGGTCATTAATTGATCAAATGCAATAGGTAAATTTCTTACAACACAGTACGTCAATATATTATGTTGAATATCACTTGGTTTTGCTCGACATGAATCATAATAAATTAGTGCATGATTTTTTATTAAATAGTCAAGTTCGATTTTTGCATTACGACGTACACAACAAGCAAATGCATGAACAAATATTCGTTGAATTGTTGATGAATTCTCTTCAAGAAATGGGTCATCATCCAATTGATAATAACGACTCAATATCGTACATAAGGACAAAAATGTTGCAAAATTATTTTTTATTTGTAAAACACCATCTAGAATACAAATAAATATGTTTTAACTTTAAATAGAATGCTTGTTTTTTCAATTACCAAAACAATGTTCTAAATGTTTATAAGCAATAGTTCCCCATCGATGAAGATTACGACGTTTAAAAAATGAATCAAATATTTTATTCATCATCAGTGTTGAATCACTCATACACGATATATGCAAGGGTGTTTGATAAGCATTAATTAAAGCATCAGCAAGAGGATCACCAAATGATTCGAAAAAACAATAATCAACTTGCATATATATCGATTCACCTGTTTCAGAACTTAGACGATATTTAACAACGACTTCCCATGTAATATCACTATGTTTGCATGATGATATTATATCACCATCTGGATATAGTATTATTGGTCGACAACCGAGTGCATTTTCCAAGTCTGCAAAATGTTCTTCAATATTTTCACGTAGAAGATGAAAATCCCAACGTGGATACTGAATAAATATATCCCGAAGAACTAAAACTGTTAATAGACAACGAACACTAATCGGTGTTACAACTTGACGATCATCTTCAGATTCAGCTGATTCATCATTATTCGATGTATTTAATGTTATCGATGAGCCTGATAATGCATTAGACACAGGTTTTATATCTTGATTAACAATGAATCCATCGAATTGATAAAATATATTAGCTGATGGTCCCTCAGTTTCAGTATCACGATAAACTTGTACACATTGAAACTGTGCATAATCTCTTCTATTCATATAATTAAGAACATGATTGAGTATGCATTCATGATTGAGACCGTCGAATTCAAACAAATGAGACTCAAGTAACACTTTAACTATTTCTTCATAATCAGATCGATCACTACAAGTTGCAAGACATGCAAGAATAAGAGGTGATGGAATAAGCATCTGTTTTCCATCACGCATATGTATAACTTTATCAATAAATTCATCGCGCTGTATTAATGGTAACGAATTCAATTCAAGTTCATCAGCATCGGGAATATCATTATCATTTGTCATATTCATTGATAATGATGATTGATCATTGGTATCAACATTCGTTCTTAATGTATTTTGTTCATCTTGTTCGATGAATACATTTTCATGATTATCCGTTGGTATTGATTGTAAACAAGATGTTTTACGTAATTTCGTTGTATGTGTACAATGTTCTACACCACATGTTTTAAGTATGTATTCATTTGGATTATAATTGAATTGTTCTTGTTTAAAATTCGGTATTAATAATAGTAGTGCATCAAAATGAATATGTGATGTTGGTGATGTTAATGCATTACATATGTGTATAACTGTATCTTTGTCACCAACATAAGATGCATAATGTAGTGGTAACCAACCACGTTCAGTTGTTAAATTCATTGATATATCTAACCAATTCACATTTTCACCAAAGATGGTTTTCAATAGATTTGTCTTTTTATGTGCTATTGAAAAATGTATCAAATCACTACATGAGTTTTGATAAAATTTCAAAAACGATAATTGAAACAGATGAAATAATTTCATATTTTCGTTTATTATTGGTTTATCTACTTGTTCCATGTATAGATATGTATGTAGAGGTGTATAAAATTTAAATAGACCATGTATGGGTGGATGAAGATATTGTTCATCTAATCGAACACCTTCTTCAACTAATTTTAATATTGTCGAATTCGTATCGATCATTTGTTCAAGTGCAGTTAAAATATGTTGACGAGCATTTTTGTTATCAATTACTAAATGTTTAGCTGTAAAAAATCTCTTTCGTATTCGATAATACCAACGCCATAATGGATATCGATCTCGTGGATAACCATGTGAATCATATAGTAGAAGAAGTAGAAAATGAAGATTATTAAAATGATCTGGTTTTCGTATGAAACCATTTTGAAGTTTTTCAAGAAGATCAGCTAGATTATTGTGATCAAGTTGTTCATTGGGTAATTCTTGTACACCAAGAAATGATATTGGAGTTAAGACACGATCTAAATGTAAGAGAAGTTGTTACTATTCTGTTGTAATTGAGGAATGATAAAAAAATAGAGTACAAAAAGTATTATTTATAGTTTAGAAAATTAAAGTGTACGATAATAGAACACACCTTCTTCACCAATCACGAGAATCTTTGGTATCATTGTTGAATGAAATTCTGTGGTATAGCCTTTCTATTTGTTTACTGTTAATTAGGTGACAATAAATGTGTGTGTGTGCGAAGTTGCTGCATGAGTATTAGACTTATATAATGTTAAATAATCTTTATTCAAATCTTCAATTGATGATGTATGTAAATGTAGTATGATAGTCATTCGTATTACGCCTTAATACAATCAAGATACAGATGATTGAATCATTAGCATCATTCATGTCTCATGTTTTTCTTTTTCTCTATACTATACTACGCGCATATCGAGCGCATTTCTTATGCATAATAAAATCGATCTTATCACATTGTACTCATCATTATCTTCTTTTCTCATTCTTTAGATCTGTTAACGTTAGAGTAGGAAACTTGACAAAATACAAGCAAAGACATTTCTACGTATTTTTCTGAGAAAGTTCAAGTGAATATGCTCAAAATTAGTTATTCTCAGACAATTGTACATGTGATGAATTGTATAAGAAAAATGAATCGTTACAAACATGTTACATATAATAAAATATAATCGACATGCCTTTATTTTGATCAGTTTGTTCAGATATTCTTCTTCCATGTATTAATGGATCTTTTTGGCTAACATCCACGATTGATTGCTTCTAAAAATTTCGATCGAAATAGAAAGATTATGTAATAAATACGCATCAACTTATACAATATATGATCATGTACTACATAATGATGCAATCATTCGTGCAAATACTTGAATAAATTCATTTGTTCAAACTCACCATCAATTTTTCCGATTGATCTGATGAATGCATTTCTGTTGTCTATGGAAAATCATGCCGAATTTAACTGTTCGTATTTTTTTTACCACGTAGACACCTATCATTCGAGAATATCTTAGGTATGTATAACCTACATATATAGTTCCATCAAATTTTTCACATTAAATATATCTGAAACAGTACGAAATTGCATCGCATAACAAATAAACATGCTTCATATGCCTACAGGTAACGGCATGGGAATGAAACAAGTTGGCTCGTAAATCTATCATGAATATAGGAAGATAAAAAAACATACTATATTATCTGAGTTGTCGAGTACACTTTATTCTTATGACGATATGAATAGTAAATAAGTGCTGACAATTACAATAGAAAGATCGATAATTATATAGTAAATTTAGATGGAAATAAAAATAACAAGATTAGTAATTACTTTCTTTTTCTTCTTTTGACGTAACTATACTGCAACGAATTAGTTAATCATCAGTTATATTTTCTTTGCCAATGTAATGTAGCTTTCTCTGAGATCCACCGATGATGCGGCTGCATATGGGTACTTTAATTCTCTTCTCTTACTACGATACTCATACCCACATCCGTTGCCATTGGCGCTCTAAATCAGACTCATACCAATTTACTGCGAGAACTGGAATTTCAGGCATCCAGAAAAAAAATTGTATCTTTCCGGAACAAGTGAAATACAAATCTACGTAAAAACTGCATAGCAAAACCGATTTCTGCCATCGGCGCTAAGATCACAGAATTTGCAAACCTTCAAAGTATACCACCACCATTATCATGCCCTTCCATGTTTCTCATTTATCCACACTCCAGAAACTGTTGCATTTCTAAAGTACATAACACCAGTGTCTATACAGCTAATGTGGATGGATTCGAAACAGATGTAATGAGAGTTTCGATAGTCAACATATACAGATGTAAGTGTGATTGAAACGAAATGTCGTTCACAAGGTTTTTCTTCCTATATGATATGACAGATTTGAAGAGTGTGATGAACTTCGCATTCGCGGAAAGAATGAAGCGAATATGTATTATGGTAGTTGAGAAAAATTTGTAAGAGCCGATTTACGGATAGTGTTGTTGTGCGGAGGATTTCGGTTTGATGTGAACGAGATGGAGAAGGTGAGGTCAATCTATGATCTTCTAAAATGGGTTTTTAATAGTGGTTTTTATTATGCATCTAATAGTATATAATAGAGATCGGTGGGTAGGTGTACGGAGGGTATATTGCCCGATCTGACATAGGGCGTCTTTGTGCGATATATCCATGATATATATAGGGTTTTTTTCAGCCCCGAAATGGTATAGCAAGATATAAATGGTACCTTTGAATTGCATGTTGAATGCCTTTCCCAATCATGTATCATTGGACGCATTTTGTTTAAACTTTTTAAATAGGGCCCGTTTTGTTACAATAACTGCCCGCCCTCATTCTTTGTTCAATGTTATCTGTAGTTTTGAAATTCATATCGCAGTTCTCCATTAGCAACCCGATTCAGGTATTAATATTTTTAGGAGACTTTTTCGTCGTTGAAGTTCATGATTGTTTATCATGAAAAAAAATGAGACTGGCAAAGCTGCAGATAAAAGCAATTCACTTTTCAGCCTTTCAAAGTGTTGTACTACTACATTCCTGACTGAATTCTGTCATATGTATAGAAAATATGTTCGTCATCAATGAAAGTTTTCTCGAAAAATTTCCGATGCATAATTTATTGGTTGACACTTTTGGATGTATTTCTTTTTTTAATGTACATTTAAGTTGTCGGTCTCCTTCTGTACGACAGAGAGAAGTTTCAAATAAATTTTCAGATTACCTATATCAACTAATGATACACTTATCAACAAAATATGTTAATTGAGAAGAAATCATGTGCACTTTGTTGTTTTTTATTTTACATAAATTTAGAAAAAAAAAGAAATTCTCTACCAATAAAGCGATTTAGCTTCACGTTCATAGCAGCCATCATAGAATTGTGCATACCAATTTCTAAATGAATATAGACATTTATCTGTATAATTTTGTATATTATAATTGATTTTTTCACTAAATATTTTATGATTCCAAATTTTCATATCTGAATAAAGTTGTTTCACTTCTCCCATAAGCATGGCAGCTGATAACCAATAAGGTATCCATTTTGATGTTATTATGCGGTGTACGACGCGTTGATGAAATTTTTCCAGAGGTGTATTCGTATGAAAAAATGTCAATTTAAAATACGGTGACCAAATAAAAAGATAAACAATTGATGGGCCTATTTGAAAACCAGTTGTATTAAATAGAAAAAGATTATATTTATTGAATAGACTTAACGAGCAATCAAGTGACATTATGTTAATATAGCGAAGATTCTCGTTTGTTAAAAATCTATCGAATAAATGCATTTTATAAGCGTGTGCTTTTGGATGTGAATGTGCCATTATAGCACGTATATTTTGAGTTGCTGCACATTCAGCTAAGAGTGACCATTTAAATTTAATGAATGATATTGAATCAAAAATAGATTCATGTAAGAAATCAAAATGACGAATATCACTACCTTAAATAAATACTATTAAAATGTTAGAATACTATTCAACTAATTATCATACCATTTTCAGGTATTTCTTGAATATGACAATTTATATAGTTGACTGATTCACCACGAACTATAAGAGAAACGAAACAACGAAAAGAATAACAAAAACAATGTAGACATTTTCATACCTTCCATATTATTTCTAGTGATTTCATCTTGAATATCAAATAATTCATAAAGCGGTCTATTTCGAAATGGTTCTTCAGCATGAAACCAAGCAAATATAGATCCATTCATTTCTCGACATTCATATGTCTTAAGTTTTACTTCTTGATTCTCAGCTATTTTTTCTAAATAAACAGCTGATCGTTGATCATTCGATACACATGGCGTACATCGTTCCACATCGTTATATTTAAATGTATCAACTTTTCGAGGCATTTTACGTTGATCATATGAGAATATGCATGTACCCGATTCACCGTCGAACATCCAACCATGAAATGGACATTCAATACAATTTGTGCCACGAACTTTACCTCCAACGCCTAAATTACCACCCATATGAGCACAATAAGCTTCGAGAACGTATGGTTTTCCATCATGTCCACGAAAAAGCACGACATCACGTCCACAATGTTGAATAAATTTAACATTACCTCGAGCAAGATTACCAGAATCAATCAACCAAAACCATCCTAAGACAAAAGCCAAAATATAGAAGTTATAAGTACGACATTAAACTGTACAAGATGATTGTATGACTATCAAGTCTAATGGAAACACTATAGAGAAATGTAGTATGCTTTCGAACGAGACATTGTTTAGACATAGCCTTCGATCTGAGTTAAAAAGCATCTGATACGATTCGCAATGTTCTATAGCTCAAGACAGAAAATAGTTGACTTCAAGAATGAACATTCCGTTTTAAGATCTTGTTACAGGAAAACATATGAAATTACCGTTTGGATAAGATGGTGGACATTTGCCTCGAACAACTTTTCCTTTCGTTACCTTTTCTGGCTGATCGTATATAAATATATGAAATTTACAAAAATAAATATAGTATAGGATTGGTACGATCATAAGTAGTACAGTCCATGTATTGCTAATAAAAATATCAATTATTGACGTCATTGAAAGAACCAACAAACTATTATCTAGAAAAATAGATCACTTGGTAAAAATAATCGAACACATTATTCGAAGTAATTATTAAGAGAAAAAGGTAATTCTTTCTATCACCGAGTACATATTTCTTTAATCTCAACAAATGAAACAAGATAATTTGACTTGCCATATGACAATTTTGGAGAAGAAAATGATAAACGTATTTTATCATTGATCACGCCATTTTTTACACAAATAAAAAAGCCTACATGAAGATAACACTCGATGCTAACGGTTTTAATCAGTGGTTTAAAGTACCACGAACGAACATGATAATCACCCGATCTTCATTTTACAAGTACGTGTTACGATTAAACTTTAAAAACAAATGCATCAATTTCATGTTATCTAGTGTAGTTATTTAAATAGTTATTTTTGAAGATTGATTTCGACTAAACGAGATTAAATTTCTTTCTTGAAGCAGACTTAATCAAATTCAATGCGTAGTTGATCATAAAAATTTGATTGAATCGTATAGAAGTCTGATGAATACTACTCAACCTAGGTTTTAGAACCGATTTTGATTGAAATTGATCTGATTTCGATACTGCTGATAGTTTCTCAACGATACGCGTGTCTTGTATCTGATACAAAAGTATAAACATAAGTTGTGTCTTGTTTCCGTCCATATGAGAAAGCTTTATTCAAAATCTAACAGCGTTCGATATTCAATCTTTGTCTGTGTCTACGAGAACGTTCTCCTGATTGAATCGGTCTATTCTTGAGAAAATTTTCGTTCTTCTCATCTGAATTTTGAACCGAGAACTTGTGTAATTCTAATGGATTGATTGACGATGAACTTCTTTTAATCACCATAGATTGATCTGGTTAAATAGTGAGATCGTAAAAGTATCGATCTCATTTGAAACTGATGTCTCAGTGATAGCATAAAATCTTTCATAAAGTTGATTTCTTAACAGCAATAAACATTGTATGGATAATATTATTTACGTTTTTCATATGACAACTCTCACTCATTATGTAACAAAAAATATTATTGTGCCATCATTTTTATATGAAATAATGTATTTCGAAGAAGAAACTACGCATATCCTCTTTTGAATTTACTGCATCATCTTTATTTAAGATTAGATTGTTAAGCATGGTGTGTTCTATTGATGGTATATGAGTGAGAGCAGAAAATAAATGGTTTCTGTTCTCTTTAATAGTTTTTTAGGTTGTGAGTTTAGAATTGGTATGAATTGGTCAACAAGCGATTTTAATCTATGGTTTTATACACTCTAATACAACTACTAATAGAAGATTCTATGTTGTTTTCTTGCACTGCAAATAAATTCGAAACGCTTTAGAAAATTTAGGATGATCGATAATATCGACTCTTTTAAAAGTTTATGTTGCGCGTGTTAACTTCGAAGAAGAAAAAACACTGATATGCAAAGTTCAACAACATCGCGAAGCTGTTACTATTCAATGTTACTTTTCGACAATCGTGCTTATCGTTTTTTCGAACTTTGAGTGAGAAGTTTTCCAACGGGCAAAACAGCCTACACTATCAATGGTTACTGTGTGTAGTTCAATCTTATAATTATATGTGATAAATCAATAGTATGAGCATCTCGACTAGATGCGATAGTTTGTTTCTAGTCATTTTTCATTAAGCACACAACAATGGTACTATTTTTGTCTTTGTTTTGTGACCTATTTTGTTTAACAATTTTATAAATAGTTAAGTTTTCAGCTGTTAACATGCTGTTTGAAAATAGAATAACCGACTGTGATTCAAAAGCTAATTGCCTATTCACGTTCATTATCTCATGTATCCGAAACATTTCACACATTTTATACTACGCAATCAGGATAAGTTTACAATGTTCTCAGAACTTCCAGGGTCTTGCTTTGATATTTAGAAAAATAGAAATTTCACTTGATTGAAACAATCATTACCATCTCATCAATGGGTTGCGGTAGAATGTGATAATATGCTCAGAAATGTTTTCAGCGCATATTTATTTCGACCACAAAACATTGTTCAATAAAAGATTTTAGTCATCACCATAGCACGGAACCGATACTCGATTAATTATTGAAACTATTCAAATTCACCAGTCAAATTTTCTGCAAGCTAACATCTGGTATCTTGTCGCTTTTTCATTCTGATACTCTCGGAAGTAAACCAACTATTCCGAATGCATTGAAAATCGATCGGTCAAGTATTCATGATTTGCTTTGTTCTTCTATCTGTAAAAAGGAATACCAAATTCCTTCATAAATAGCATAATACAAGCGTTCATTTAGATCTACTTCTTTTTACGATAATTTAAAAATTCATCAAACATCCATGAGTTGCAAAATTTATTCTATGGTGTTGGTTGTTCGATATTTTTTTATCTCTTCTTTCAAGTTCAAGACAGAACTTACGTAGGGATTAAATGACTCACAAGTAAATTGAAATACACCAATGACGACTGCTTTCTTCCTCATGGAGGAAATTTTCCGTGACGAAAATAAGATTGATAAATAGATACATTTTCCAGCTAATACTTGTTGTGCAGTATCCCTCTGTCTCTCTGCACTGGTTTCAAAAGTAAACATGTGCTTCAGCTCTTAACTATGCGATGAATTTTGAGATATGAATTAGAAAGGGTGTTGTTCCGTCTGTTTTCGTATACGTTGCATCAAAGTTTTTCAAGAATCATTGGATACTCAAGGAATAAGATTTTGCTGACGCTCCGATGGAGTTCTACTTACCTGATAACTTTGATTGATGTTTTTCATCAACTCCATACTACAAAGAGCATTCTTTGTTAAAGAAAAAGTCTAAAACAACGACAATCAGTCTCTCTCATTCTGATAATATTTGTTCTATCGTTTTTATCAATTTGAACTGATTGATATTGAAGTTTTCTACTTGATAGCATACATAATTATTAATATACATTTCTTCTCACTGAATATTCCATGTGGATGATTAGTGGTAATCTTTCCTCTTTTATTTTTTAATTAGTTTTCTTTAGTTAGGTTGTTTCAAGAAATTATTACAACAGTAGTAGCAATTAAAAAAATTTAACTTGCTGCATAACTTTGATAAACAATGTGTGTAGTTTCGAGAATAACAAAAAAAAATTTAAAGCTCAACACCGATTTCTGTATATCCTGTATAATTTGCAATCTCCAATGGACATCCATCTCCTGTTGGGCCACCAGTTCCCCACCATCGCGGAAATTCAATACCATTATTTTGTAGGACACAAAATATAATTATTCCGGCTATTGCTACACCACAACTCATGCCAGCTGAGAATACATATGCATATTTTTCCCACCATTCATGTGCATAACGATATATTACAAAATTAAATAGAAAACCCACTAAAAACCATGTTGTATATTCGGCAGCTGGTGCTGGAGGAAGACTATTGGTTGTCACAAGTATTATTGGAAAATTGATGAACGCTAGCCATTTTATATTTGGAAATTTCTTCATTAAAAGCCAACTTATAACCGGTAGAACTATACCTGCAGCTAATGCGAATAGTAACGGTGAATACATCGAACCCACTCCGAATAGTTTTGTGAACCCTGGAAAGAAACCGACAAGTGATGCTCACAAAGAAAGCTTATCAAATGATCTATCTTTGTTGTGAACACGATATCAACCGATTCCCTTGAATCTTCATAAGCATCTTTTCTTGAGTAAGAAAAATTAAAACGAACTTGTTTAGTATTCGCCGAAGTTAAATATCATATCAAATCATTTGAAATATAAAAGTCATCGCGATTTTATCTTTCGTAATTTTCATCCATAAAAAGTATTAGTTTAAAGATTTTCATACTGATATAGTGATATGTTGATATTGAGATCTGTTAGTCAAGCTTAAAGGAGATTTCTTTCCGATCTTCTCTTCTATAATATTAAGTAACCAGCTGAGATTTGCTAAATAATTTTAATAGATTAAGGAGCTTTTTCTCTGATACTTTTCCTAGTAGTTTACCCCATACCAAGAGCTTCAAAGTAATGAACACAACCGCTTGCATAGGTTAGCACGCTTTTTAAGATTGATTTTTAGTACACTCATTCTTAACTAGGGTTGTAAAAAATCTTGAACAGATTTTGGATTTGTCATCGAATCTTTGAGGTTTGGACTTGGATTGGGGGCATGGTACCAATTTAGTTCCTAGATGTGAATTTCGTTTAAATTTTGATCACAGAATTGTTGATATTGCTTTGTTCGTTTTACACTTGGAATTCGGGATAGAGTCCTGCAGGTTACGACTTTTTTGTAACCTAAACCTAACCTACTCAATAACTTCGTAACCTTGTCCTAACCTAACCTATTGACTTCGTAACCT
>OENT01001161.1:0-54672 GCA_900239685.1 Rotaria macrura | reverse complement strand
CGCGTTTATTCCTTGAATCTGTCAAGTAAACGGGTTTTATAGCGTTGGTTTTATGAATTTTTCAGTTCAACGCGTCAAAACAGCGTTTTATCGTTTTTGTGTCTGCCTGGGTATACAACTATAGCTATGTATATGTAGTTGATGAGACAATCACTAATAGTCGAACGAATATTCACATTTTGTGACTCGTATCTGGAGCTACCTGGTCCGTAAAAGAATAATTTCAATAACATTGAAAGCCACTTGTAAGGGGGGAGTGTTAATTGACCGAAAGGAAAAATCACGAAAGAAAAAATCTCGAAAATTTTGAGAAAGAACTAATGTTGAATGGCTGATGATTAATCTGTTGTTAGTTCGTCCGTTTCTTTATATTTCTTGCCTATCTAGCTATACAGTCTTGTACGTATGTAAAAACAATTGGGGTTCACATAAATTCATTTACCGTTATGTGCATAACAAGTGGTTGCGCCGTTATACAATGACCTCAATTGAATTTATATCTAGTAACAAATGTAAATCTTTGATAGTACTTGATTCATATGTATAACAATCAAACCAGTCAACTGTTAAAAAGAAATATTGGAAATGTGACGTGAAATATTGCACTGCCACGGTTCATACCGATGCAACTGATCAGTTTCTTAAAAAAGGTAATCAGCAGCAACTTATTCGTATCCCAGTTGGCGTACGATATAAAAAAAACCACTGTCATCGAACAATGGCTTAGTATTTTATCAAGAAGATTTCAAAATTCCGATATTAGTTTACACGAATATCTTCTGAATCTATCATTACTTGTAGTTAGAGGGCTGCAGGTTACAAGATTTTGGCAACCTGGACCTGCCCTGTCCTGTAGTTTTTTGTAATTGAGAAAAATCTGAACTTTCACATGATTATATTATGCAATTTCATTTAATTTGTTTCAATTACAAAACAAAAAGCACGAAATCATTCATTTCGAAAATTTCTTATCATTAAACTATCATCAACAATATCGGTTTTTTAAAACTTGTCTTCTTTTCTCAAATATTCGACCTGATGAGCTAAAAACAAGCTCTGGTGTAGCCGAATTTGCAGGAATTTCGAATGTGAATTATTCACAATGATCATCTTAAGAATATATGCTAGAGCATTTTATTGATAGTGTAACATGTCTTTATCCCTTCTGACGTTAAAGTAATTATAATTATGGACAAAAGAATAAAAATAATAAAGCTGAAAATTAGAAAAGTAATATATGTACAATAGAATTAATTGTAGATGTTCATAAGCACAAAAACTATACTACAAAAGCACATATCTATTATTTCTATTGAATGCATTTGCGACCAACCTGAATTGATTTTTTATTCACTATCAGTTTTAGCCTTTTCTCATCAAATAATTCCGGAAAAAAGTTGATTACATTTATTACATAATATTAGTCGCAGGTCACCGGTACGGTACTGGCACCCTGTAACCTGCCCTGTTCTGCTCTGCTGCTGCTGTAACCTGCAGAGCGCCACTTATAGCAAGGGACACGAAATCAAAAAAATAAATATTTAATTAGTACTACATTTGCTCTTGTGAACTTAGTTCTATTAATTTTTCTTTTGAGTTATTTTTTTACAGTTCTTATTCACGTGGTAAAGCACCACATCATAGTCATTTTTTACATCATCTTTATTTGTACTTTTCGTTCACTAATTAACATACTTATCATTAATAAACCATCTATCTATCAAATACTTCAATTAATTTCACTTTTTTCATTGTCGAGATTTTGCTCGTTCGAAATTTTTTTTTCGGGATTTTGCCATTCGGTCTTTTTACTTTCGGTCAATTAACGCTAAACTACCTGTAAGAAACTACAGCCGAGGAGGTGATTCCTATTCAAATATAAGTTGATAAAAGTCATCAACACATCGAATATTTAAATGTCAAAAACACATACCATCAAGTCAAAAATATCGGGATCGACGTCAATTAACAAATGAAATACTATTCTTAAAATTCAAATGTATTTATAAGTTTCTTTTCATACACTCATATCTATCGTAATATAATATGTTTGCAAGCAAATGGAAAAATGACAACATTTTTTTTTGATCGATTCTTATACATTTGAGCCGTCATATTTCAACTGAATTCGTCTTTTGGTTAAAATGCATCTATACATTCAGCGATGGTTTACACGAATTGGAAAAAATGTTGGTTCAACCATACGGTCGAATTTTTTCAAATGAAAGCCATCGATCAATAGACGTTATCCAAACATTAGAGCCTTGTGGATGTATGAATATTTTGAACGGTTTCAATAGCAGAATCTAAGAACAGGGTGAAAACTATTTTTAAAACTTAGATATTTGATATATAAGTTCAGCATTATCTGAAATAGTTTCAAGACACAAAATACTCTTCTAAAACTTTCGAGGATCACATGTATCCGAATTAGAGTTAAAGAGTGATGTGCAATAATACAATGATAATCTTTTCATATGATATTGCTTGTATCATATTACCATCGGGTTATTCACCAAACAGAGTATCAGCTAATAGATAATTTACTGGTAAATCTATCGAATTTAGCCTTTGACGAAGAAGGAATACCACTCAAAGCATTACTACTGCTGATGAGTCTAAAAAATTGAGTCGATGATAAGAATATTTCTCATTATAATGTCAATCTAATGAAACTTGTTAGTAACAAAACATTATAGGATTTATTGATAGAAGCGCAGTTGTTTTAATGTGATTGAAAACGTTATGCAATGAATGAATCATTGTAAAGAATCATGAAAAGAAAAAGAAAAGAAAAGTATCAATAATGTAACTAGGTAGTGACGATCAGAATTTGTTTGATTGGTTAACTTGAAAACAAACTATAGTTTGTTTCTTACGCTTCAACCAAATCGATAGATTTTCGTAGATTTTTTCCGAATTTTATACGTATGAAGGGACCTAATGCAATGTGAACAAGTCTAAGTTACTATGCTTGTCTTTTAAATTCTATGCAAGAAAATACCGTTACGAAATAGATTTCAGATAAAGTGTATTAAATATGAAAATAAAATATGTGCGTCGTGCATTGAGTCTCTCACAGGAATCTATTTTTGCGTTTGTTCATCGATAGAGACGCATATTCCGCTCAGTTTTCCATGGAAAGAGCGAATCATCAATCGTCGATGATGGTAATTCACGTTTCTCAATGGCTTGTTCAATAGTATGTAGAAGGGTCTGAATTGTACGTTGATTCCATTCGATATCACCCGTTACTGAATTATGATCTAATTCATGATCGATTTCACTAATTTTGACGATAGGTATCTTCATATAAGAATACCAACGTTCAACTAATTTGAGTGCAGCCAAAGATCCTCGAAGCGCTACTTGAATATATAAAATAAGTCGTGTAGCTATCGCTAGTGAAAATGATGTTGTCGGTGAAGATATTCTTCTCTGAAGATGTTCTTCAATAATATGCCGTGGACGATCCAGAATAAGTGCTACACTTGTTTCATGAGTTTGTTTCAAAAGATATGTTGGCATATCTGACGGTACCGCTTTAGCGTCGTCTAGAAGACAGTATGTATAAATATCAACACAAGTTCTGTCTCGCCAAATCCAACGACAATCACTGTTCTTTTGACGAGTTAAAAACAGATTTACATTACAGAGCCACATTTTCGACAAGATTTGACTGTTTAACCAACGACAAAAGCGAGCCAGCGAGAAACAAACGATGAAAGTGATTATGATGGGCCATAAACTGCCAAAAACCAAATAAGAACATAAAGTAATAAGTAATATCGACACTGGACCCACTTTTTCCATCATGATCTGTGTAACTCTATCGTTGGCATTGATGACTGTTGCTCGTTGAAACCAAGATGCATCACTATCCTTGTAGCTCGATGTTGATAAAAGTTCGTCGATATCCTCTTCTATCACTAAACACTCATCGCCCAGATGTTGTTTCATAGTACGCACAAGTGTCGATTTTATGTTCTATTCAGATATAACACGTGTGCTATATCTCTATATCATCGATACGTAGACAAAATCAAAATCTATGGAGAAATAGAACAACTCGACCCGAGCCAGTTCCACCGTGAATAGCAACAACATGCGGCATTTTATTTTGTCGACTGTCGAGTCTGGTTGGATATTTTTCTAAGACAATTTGTGATTGGATGCTTGTTTTCTCAAAGAATTCGGTGATTATGAGAGAAAGAACAGGAAAAAAAAGTAAAAATTGTTTAGATATGTTAATGTTTCGTGTTACTTAAACAGGATGGTTTACTTGTGACCGTCTACAAATATTAAGAATCAGTTCAAACGATGTGCATAGACACTAATATTACGAATGTCTTTTTAAAACTCTATTCGCCGCTTTTCCAACACGCCAAGTAGTTTATTGCCACTTCAGATGTCTTTTTATCTTTATTTTATCTCGAGACAAAACATTTATTCAGTTTCTGAGATCTCAGTCAACAGGTTACAATTTATTGTGTAAAAATGCACTAGTTTTGCTCCTTAGACTTTGGAAGAGACAAAACTCGATATATCATAATAAAAAATAAGGTGGACGGGTCGAATAAGTCTAGTAATGCAACAAAGTACACTATCACACATTCATAAGAAGTACCTATCGATTGTGTAGGTAAACTTGCTATCACAAACTTTCAGTGGGTGTTTTTCTTTGCAATTAGTAGAAACTTTTCAGCTATTCCTTTTGACTCACTTTCTTGAAGCCATTTATGAAACATTATTTAAAAAACAGATCGCATGAAATTAGTAAAAGGACTTTTAATCTAGTATAGAAACAAATACAGTGAAATAGAAAATAACTTTCAAAGTTCTATTCATAGTTTAATATTAGTTCTCTGTTTCAGCAACTACTCAACGCTTAAGATAGATTTTTAAAATGATTCGTACATGATCTAGTGATAGTTATATATGAACGTTTATTCTCATTATCTAACATGAAAATTAACAACTGATGAAACAAAATAGAAAACGATGGGTGTCTTTTTAAACAATAACGTTAAAAGTCAGAATTTTGAAGAATCTTACATAGTTAAAAATTCGTAATTCACTACCTACGTATGAGACGCTGAGTTCTATGCGGTGATATTAATTATCTAGTCTGAATCGAATTAAACATTGTAACTTTTCTATCTAACCAATATCGTCTTGAGCATGAAACCAATTAAAATATTCAGATATGAAACAAAATTTTAGTAAAACACATTGTCAAATCTGCAAAGCAAATAGATATATTCAAGAAGAAATGTCAATGATGTCCAAAGAAACACTTCGAAGATTCAATCGATTGTTTTGATAAAACATTGACTTTTGTTCTGTATATTATGTAAGAGATTGTCGAAAAATGAATTGAATTAAATTTTATAAATTAAATCCTTGCATATTACTTTATGTAGATCTTACTCAATAATGTTCAGGAAGTTAACAATAATTTATTTGCTATGGCAAAAATAAAAACATAAGAGATCGTTTCGATTAGAATCTATATCATTACATTGTTGTATCGATCTTTAGATACTCCCATTTTATTTTGAGTATTGACATACAGAATTACGTAGATCTTGTTTTGGTCAATTATGACTCTGTTGATGAAAATAATCGAAATCAAGTCTAACATTCGATCTACGTAGTAACAATAGAATTGACTGAATCTCGGCATCAAAATATTGATCACTGTCTTTTTTAATGAGGAAATTTTTCGAAATGTTAAAGCTGTGTTAGACTCAGTATTGACCTTTTCTTAAGAACAAAAAACATCATTTACTTGCTGTCAAGCTTAAGTAATAAAGTCGAAATACACAAGAAGAAAAGAAACCGATTGTTGCTATGTGCCATTACTTTCATTTCTAGTGGGCAGAAAAGAAGAAACCAATGTAAGGAATTATGCGACTCTCCATCTAATGTAAAGGTAGTGAAGGTGACAACATGAATACTCTTGTTCTTGCGAATTGATGTGCGCAACTTCACACGTGTAGTTACCGATACGTCGAACACATTAACGAATCGGAATTTTCGAACACATGTTGAATATTGTTCTTTAGAGCGTGCCGTATCATTCACATTGAAATTCAAGACGATTATCAACTAAACGTTGATTATATTCTCAGTATATCTTCGTTAGAGTTTCTCGATAACGACAAAGTTGAAACTTATTCATGTAATTTGATCGTTTGGTAAAAATGAGTTACGTAAATTTTCGTCCATACCTGTTGACAACATCATGACTGATTCATGTTCTTGCGTCAGCGACTTGCAAACTTTGCTTGTGAAAGAAGAAAAAAACGAGATATTATACTTGCAAACAATCCACTTGCTTGGTATTCGTATTTTTCTTTGCCAATTATAAATATTCAAGTAATATAAACATGGCAAACTCTTCTTTCAATCACATGCCAGCAATTGAAACGACAGAGAACTTACCATTAGCAGTAGTGGATTCGAATGAAATGAGCCAGCAATTTCGTCCAGCTTTAGCATGGCATGTCCAGGAGCAGAGCAATCATATCGTTGATCATTCATCTAAGTCATTACTCGACCAATCACAGCCTGAAATATCATTCGGAAGAACGGAAAATAATGTTGAAATGACTACAATAAGCACAATAGATGGTGCAACTGTAGTAAAGTCTCAAAATCGAGACTCATCCTCACAAAAATTTACAACAGATACCCAGGTATGTTTCAAAATTCCTATGAAAAAGAGAAATACTATTGCTAATTGATTCTTCTCATATAAAGAGATAGATTGCATATACGAGGCGTGTCCTGAAAATCAACATCTACATAAAAAAAAAGAAACTGTAAATTTTGAGAGAATTATGATCAAACGAGCTAATTTTTATCCTGATGATCGAGAAAATTTTCAAGTTTTTATTCATCAGTAAAAAATTGAATAGCTTCGCTTAGAATTGTCATCATGAATTTCAAAGAGATAATGTTAATTTTCGGTTAAACATAACCTATAGATTTTGAGTTTCTGTCATCTGATGCAAATTTTTCGTGTTCTTAGGTTTTCCCTATACTATTTGACTTCTCAACAATTCCCATAGGATCCTCTGAAATATTTTTGCACTGAATGCCCTGAAAACACAAGTCGACTGTAGTATTTTCTATGGATAGAGGACAACATAGCGAAGGAACTCCAAGACTTATTGTCAATTTCTATTTTGTAGAGCTTTTTTCACACTAATAATTTTGGTAAAAATATTCTCTACTATCATCGAGATAAGAAGGTACTACTGTGAAAATACTGGAAAATGTCAAATAGTATTGATCGGAACTATGCGACACATTCTAGTACTGTGGCTTCGGTACTGTTATTTCTCGATGAAAATAGAAATTTTTCAAGCAACATGGTCATCTTAAAAAAGCTGTGCAAAGTGGACTTTGTCAATAAGTTTTAGGAAACATTTCTATTTTTTATGATTGAATATGGATGGAAGTGTGTAGAGGAAAAGGTCAACTTCTGTATTGAACTAGATGATGCTAGAGTTCACGTTTGTAAACAAGTTATTCTTTCATGAATAAAAACTTGAAATTCTTTTCTACTGTCAGTACAGGATCACCCCATTAAATCAAAACACAATGGAAACATACAATTTTCATTTTGGTAGGCGACTTTTGCGATACGCTCTACATGTTACGCGGTCCAAGAAACTAAAATGTCTCATTGATACAGTGCCTCTCACAATGAAGTAGTATTGATGAATCGATGTTATTCATCTTTTATATTTTAATAATAATTTTTCACACTTTCAGTTCTTCAAATATCAGTAAAAGCCGTAGAAAGAACATTACACAATGGAATTCTATCTACCATCAACATCCTAATTGACAATAAGATTGATTGTCGATTTAAAATCGAAAACGAAAACAAGTAATGACTAGCAAAAGAGTAAAACATCACAAATATTCCTCGTTGTGTGTCTGTTGAACACTACATAGTATGCGTAACAACTGCAATAGGCGATTTTAAAAGAGCGATGAAATAGAATGCATCTATGTTAAATATTACTTTTGAGTTATAGCTCTTTCATTTCTCTGTCAATCGTATTTAGTGCGACTCATGGGTGACTAGCATTTCCAACACAAATGATTTCAAGGAATGTATAATATGCTTCAAGTTGATTTCGGAGACTGATTATTTTGCTCATGTGGAATCATGCCTGTCTAAATCTTCAGATAGTCCTATGGAAGGTTTAATCGTTGGACGTAAGCAAGAACTATGCAATTCTTGGTGAGTAAAAATTTCCAGGTTGACATTGACAGCTTACTCTTTCACTTTATTCTGTACGTTTACCAAAAATTCTTATTCATTTCTTTATCATTTTGTCTACTACAATCATTTCAGAATTCATCAATCAGAATAAAACGATGGATTTGTGTAGCAGCTTCTTCTATCATGAAAATCGAAACATGAAATAATTAATTCGATAAATTAGTAATAAAGAATTAAGAGGATAGAACAATGGATGTACAGTAACATGACAAACGAACAGTAGATCGAATGTTCATAAAGAAAAAATACACAGAACTTTTGTTCACCATGTATTTAAAAACAGCGATCTTATTTTCTGAAGGCTCATCATGATAGACAAAGTATTCTTACCTTTTAAAGAACTGACATTATTCACTTTCCATCACAATCATACATTTCAAGAAAATATAGAATTTTTACATTGTAGTCTTGAAGGGATGGCATCACAAATGTCTTGCTATGAGTTATACTCTTGGATGGAATGTTTTCTACGATTATTGAATGTACGAAAAGGAATCAAAGGTGAATTGTTCAGGAAATTTTGCCAATTTAACAAAATTTGTGTCTTTCGATGATACAGAATTTAAATGAATATTAGAAAAAACCCTCACACATACTGCTGTGTAAATAATTTTACTGTGTATTTGAGATTGGTCCAGAACTCACACGAAGTCGTATCTTGATATATCAGTGTAGCTATCAGAAGTACATCTGTACTATCATCTATTACTTCGATGATCAGTATTTGAATGCTATTGTTTAATGTCTAATCTGAAACAACTCTAAATTGAAATACAATCCAATATGAATACTATTTTTTTGAAGGCAAGATCTATCTAGAATCCTTTTTTTCTTATCAGTATAATTGCTACTTTGAAGGAGTAAATTTTATCTATCACCCAGCAGTTTCAGAGATGACCAAACAATGACAGTTATTTATCTAGTAAAATAGTCGTAGAAAAGCATTCGCAGCTCATAGTGTTCACTTGAAGAAGCAAAACAGTCGCATTAAGTCATGAGTAGAAACTATCAAAACAAAAAATTCGAAATTTTCTTCGTTTCTTCTATGAACTCTCTGGGAGCTCTCTTAGAATATTCAATGTCTCGACTATGCATATCGAGATGCTTGTCTATTTACGATACATGAAAGAATGTTTTTTTTCGATAAACCTAGGAAGAAACAACAATAAAATTTTCTTTTTAAAAGCTCATGCTCAGCGAATACAGCTGATGGTTCAAGCTTTGTAATTCTCTGTCCATCGCATCATGTCTACTGTTTTCGATGTTTATATACTTCGATGAACGAGTTTCTTTTGTCACAATCAATTCCTGTGTGTCACTCAACATCATGTGACTATCAACTGTCACGTGCCGACCTTTCATGCATTCCTCTTACACAACGAATGTTTCGACAGTTGCTAGCTCTTGTTAAAACTAAGCGACGTCCGCAGTGTCCACGTTGTCACTTTTACATTGATCTTCAAGAAAACATCGTCGATCTTGATCAACATATCGAGTCTTGTCATCCAGAAAACATACTTCCTTGTGAATACTGCTATTGCCCGCAAGATTTTACGATATACGATCAACATCGCCAAGCATGTCGGCATGATAGAACAGGACGTCAGCAAAGGTTGGTCGAATTCATTGTATGCCGTACAAAGTATCCATTCAGTGTAAAACAAATCGATTTCTATATTGAAAATAAAAAGAAAACTAATTCAATTATTAATCCGCTTTCGATTGTTGAAGAACTGGCAGATTATGGTAAGTAATTGAATTGTTTTCTCGCTATGTTCATAGTTCAATTATGGAATTCTTTCAGAAGATGTCTTTCCAATGGAACTACCAACTCGTGATTGTGATGTTTGTATGGAATCATGTTTGTTAGATGATATTTTCGTATTTGGTTGTGAGGAGAATCATAAGTTATGCTACAAATGCTATGAAGCCTCTTGTCGAGTCAAGATGAATAATAATGAGATTCTCACTTGTAGCCTTTGTTCGTATCAACTACAGTATGGTGAACTGAAGCAACTGCGAGTATCATCAGAGCAGCGAGATATGTTTGTCGAATATCAGGTACAGAAAACATTCGATCGTTACGCAGGCGGTAGTAAAGGCATCATCAAATGTCCCATTCAAACTTGTACATGGGCATTTGAACCAAACGATCCCAATGAACGCTTTCATGTCATCTGTCAACTATGTGCAAATGAATTTTGCTCATTGTGCAATCAGCAATATCACTATCGAACGGCTTGTCAACAGTTAACTACGATTATGGAACGATGGTTCTTTTGGTGTAACTCAGGTATAGCAATATAGACAAACTCGAATTTCATTATTTAGATTTCTTGTGTTTTTCATTCATGTATTTGCAATCTGAAGAACGTGGTCGCTATTTAGCTACAAGAGCAAAACAAGATGCTGCTTATGCCAAGCGATTGGCAGAATACAATAAGGAACATGCTGCGAACAAGAAAAGGAATGATGAATTGCGTCTTCGTTATGAGACGGCAGTAAAAGATGAAAATTACAAAGCTCAAACTTGTCGTCACTGTCCGCATTGTAAGCGGCTTGTTGAACGCATAGAAGGGTGTTCATCGATGGTTTGTGGAAGAGATTATCATGGTGGCAATGTACAATCAGGTTGTGGAAAAGATTTTACATGGGATCAAGCAAAACAGTATAAACCAGCAAAAGTTAAAAAATCTGGTGAACTATTGAATGATTTACCACCTCCTGAGAGTCCACTTGTGGTTCATGAAGACATAAAGTAAGCGTGAAATATATCACATATTGATAATTTGTATCTGATAATGGACATTGTTTACAGATGTGACAATTGCCATGAGACGGTGCATGGTATTCGATTTGATTGTGTCCATTGTCCTTCGCTGATATTTTGCGAGAAATGTGAACAACGCTGTACTCTTGCTCATTCAGAAGACAATAAGCGTGCACGAAATCAGCAACACGTTTTTCGATTGATAATGACACCTTTTGATGAAGCGACCTATTTGTAACTGAGTGATTATTACATGAGAAAAAATTTTGAAATAAAATTTTGAAGATTAAACATGAACTAATATCCCAGAATGTCTCTAGATGAGCCTCGCCAATCTAGTGTTATTTTCTTCTTCTTTCAAATAGTGCTCTTGCATACAATACATTAACCATTCAATATCATATCTCACATAGATGAGATAGATGTAACTAATATTTCTAATCAACATTTTTATCGGTTGTTTTTGTAGAACAAACGATCTGCTTTACTATCGAATATTTTTCATTCATTTCGTTACACTAAGGACTTTGTAAAATGTATTCAATAGATAGCAACAGTTATTTTGCAAGTTTTAGACACAACAAAGAACTCTATTCCAAGCAAGTCAGTACTATTAATTATACTTTATCTTTTTCATCGATTATATTTAAAATAATAATAGGAACATTCATATTCCATGTTATTTTATGATGAACTACTTGTCCTTATTAACTTTCAAATTTCAATTAAACTTGAACAAATAAAAATGTGTAAGACTCTTGAAAAAACCAAGTATGTATATATATATATGCTAGGTAGGTGGACATAATCAATGGAAATGTTGTTCTCACAATGCTGAAATAGGCCCTGTAAAAATGCTAGCTTCCCGATTTTTTCAGGTGTCCTACTTTTCTTGCTCTCAATAAAAGAGAAAGTCAATAGCTCAATCTCTGCTGGATTAAAATCAGAAACACACCGTAACTGTTGCTAATAACTTGACAGCTGTCTCGTTTTATTTATTTATTTTTTTCAAATAATAGATCACAATCTTTTAGAAAATCTTCTATAACAACAATAAATAAGCAGTCAATCTATTTTAATGATATCTCATTGACATTCAGTTTTTCATCGTATATCAATAATGTCGATTACATTCTATCGGACGGGAGGTGGCGTTTTAGCATTCTACCTAGAAGATTTCCCAAGAAAAATGATACTCAACTTTTTTATTTATATTGATCATCACTTATTTTCCTTGGGATCAAATTAAAGATCAATCATATTGAATTGATTGATTTTTTAAAACAAATCTTTTATTCCTAACAATTATCATAAGTAGTACTTCAACCGTATCAATATCATACAATATCGAACCCGTATATGAATGCATTAAGTCTTGTACTTTCTGACTTCA
This sequence comes from Rotaria macrura, assembly GCA_900239685.1. Classification (NCBI taxonomy): domain Eukaryota; kingdom Metazoa; phylum Rotifera; class Eurotatoria; order Philodinida; family Philodinidae; genus Rotaria; species Rotaria macrura. Next base: position 42,204 of record OENT01001161.1, on the reverse strand, counting down.
ATACATTAATTTGTTGATTTGCTCAATATTTATTAATGGTTTCGTTCGTTTATCTACTCGATCTGCTTTTTTTCTTATCAGTTTCGTTCAGTATTAGCATTCGTCAATCAATTCTATGAAAAAGTCTGTTGGTGTAGTATCCATGTGAATCGAGTTACAAGGAAAATCCTCAATCTAAGGCACATTGCAATTTACGTACGAGTCTATAGTTTTTATTACCATAATTTCTATCATTTGAAAATGTCCAATTTAAGAACCTTGTCATTTTGAGATGAATACCTAAAATATGGTAGTTTTACATGACTGGGCAGTATGAGTACGAAGAAGAGTTGAAACAGGTGTAGCCTATAAATAATCTTTGAATATCAAAAATTTGGATGGGTAATTTTTAAACATATGAGAAAACAGATTTCCCTTTTCATTTTATGACTCTTTTTACTAGAAAAAAAACCGAACTCGAAAAGAAAAGGATGATTCAATACGATATACCTCAGCAAAAGAAAATTTTCAGGGAGTGCATAATTATTCCGAGAGAAGACAAAGACACAAACATAATTCGAAGTGTTTATTCGAAGAAACATGAAACTTTCTATTTCAATGAACTAATAATAATTTACTTACTTTCATGCAAACTGCAATGTTCACAGAAATAATTTCAATTGAAATGACTTTTCTCAGCAGATTTTACGTCCGACTCGCTTGTAAAATAAAATGTGATGAAAGTTACGTATCGTTTCATCTCCTGAAAACAAAGCATGTAACATTTCCTTTCAAGTCAATTGAATAACAATATTGAAACATTGGAATTATGATTTATTATAAAAGTTTCTTGTTTTGTAGAAATCATCACTGCACGTGTCTGTAAGATTTTTCGTTTTCTGTTTGTGTTACATACTATGCAACATGAACCGGAAATGAGAAAAACAGTAGAGTAAGAATAAATAACTATGGATTTTTTCTATTAATTAGTATTCGTGAGAAAGAAAAAGTATATCTAATATCATTAGCTTGAAATGTCTGCAAACAAAGTTAGTCATCAATGATACAAGAGACATTAATCTCATGCAAGTATTCCAATATGCTAGATGATTGAACGCATATCAATCAATATACATTGACTCTATTTTACAAAAGAACTGGTAAGTATGACTAGATATGGAGCAGACATTAGTATCGGTGATACTAATATCAACTCCAAGACATGAAATATTTTGAGAGAGGATACTGGAGTAATCGATTTGTTTACAAAAGAAAATTATTCGCTGGTCCGAATAGAGAATGCTTTCAAAACTTAACTCTTTTTATCGTTCAGGAGCTACAAAGGACCACTTAAGATGCGCAACACGTCAAATGCACACACACCCTCTCTCTCTACTTCTTTGGATTTTATAATAATTCTACATCTCTCGTTAATATTCCCACTGTTTACGACTAACCAATATTTATTTTGATCAAAGAAGAGAAATTTTGAAAACACTCATTCCTTCACGTAACGGCCGGACTTACGTTATTCAGTATAGATAGGATGATGTAATCATCAAAATCTTCGTTATTTTAATCCAACTGGATTTTCTTTCTTACTTTATTTATGCATATTAACTCATGTCATAGCGATGTATGTTCTATGTTTGTTTATTTCATACCTTACACACTACATTCTATAGTTAGAAACTGCGTGTTACATTTCTTCTTGTACAAATAAGAACAAAATATCAAGAAACATTTACAGTGTTTACTAATAAACATCATGGATAAACAAGACAAAGTTTTCTTTCCTCTTCAAATCATTGTTGTATATTCAATTTCATTTGACTTGAGTAATAAATTTTTTATGCGGGACTGTTTCTTTTTATAACATATCAAAGTAACACAGTCGGATTACTGCTCGAATAAGAAAAAAACGAGAAAATTATAACATGTATTGATTTCATAGATCATCGAGCTTGAAAAGTCGCTGAGTTCTCATCTGAGTTTCATCAACGCTTCGAAATTTTGTGTGTATGCATAAGTAACATGATAAAGTAACAATCATTTTAAGAACGTACATAACTCTCTCTGTCATTTATTTTTTATCAAAGATGTAAGACGGTGCGAGTTGAAATCGATTGACGATCATGGTATGGATATTAAAAAAAATGAAGCTAGAAAGCTAAGAAGAAGATATAACATCAAGTATGCAAAGTGAAAAGTCACAAAAAAAAATGATAATTTGGAATGTGAACAAGTAAAAAAGGGAGAGGCATAAATTAAACAACAAATAGGAAAGTAATCTGAAAATGTCGACAATTTTTTTTCTCTTCAGAATTTCATGTCTTTGACAGGTTATAAATACTGAAAAGCTTTTAAAATTTCTCGTGCATTTATCTTGATTACTTTTCTCTGCTTTTTTGAACAAACAAGAAGGGAACATTTAAAAGCTTTCTTTTCCTAAGGAGAGGAAAATTAGAGTTTTACGTTTTTCGGACATGAAAGTAACAATATAGTCTGTTTAGGTAAGTGTAAGAATATCGAGTAATTTTGTGTACGAACAGAGATAGCTGCAAGTCTAACTTTGAAATCATGCACAGAGCATAGTTTGTTGTTCGTCATATATATATATATATATTAAACTTAAAATTTTATGTTCATTGACAATGAAGATAGTAGTTTTTAGCCTCACGAAACGACTATTGGTACATAGGTATTTTCAAAGTTAACTTCCTGTTTCAGTGCGTATTTCGAGTGTTTAGTCTTGGAAACGAAACTTGAATTGAACGACAAATGTTTTCATAAAAAATGGTGAAGGAAAACAGGTCCACATCCCAATAGTCCTATGCGATTCGATCACATTTTTTAATTAGTATTCTTTGAAGTCGAAGTTTTGGTTTTGTTTTATTCAAAATTATTTTAAAAGGATTCTTCTGTCAAGATAGTAAAATATATTTTACTTTAGTAAAAAGTCATGATGCTTTGAAAAAAACTTAGTTATTCAGTTTTTTCTTTTGTTCGAATATCATATTGTTTTCAATATTCACAAGTAATTCATTAGTTTATGAATCACAAATTCCTATTTTATAGAGCAGTTATTACATTTTCAAAAGAGACAATCGACTACAAGTGATTACGAAGATAGATTTCTCAAATCAATTTATTTCCATATATCTAGTTGATATTTGACAATTACTACAAATTCATATGTATTGTTCATAAGACGTATGTATGTACAAGTGCTTATTCTGCTTGATTTTCTATAGAATTAATATGATTTCTTGCTAGCTGCTGTTACAAGAATTCTATTTTATAAATTAATTGTCAAATGTTCTGCAATCTGTCTTTCTTTTCACAGAATAGCTAATCGTTTGTAAGAGATACACTGACTTTCATAAGTCAATCACGACAGACGATACTTGCCAACATATTTCTCAGTCGTCGAAACGTAAGAAAACACAAGAGACTATCGTGTATATGTCAAAGTTAAAATATCAATGTCATAATTACATAAGTACGATTTGAAGTTTCCAAAATACTTATAGAGAAAAATACGAATATATTCGAATCATCATAAGATACAGTCTAAGGCTATGCAATAATCCAACGAACTAAATTTCATATGACTACAAGAGAAAATAAGCATGATCTTGTTGGTAACGAGAGACAATATATTTAGACGCCTATTCAATGGAATCGTACAAAATATTCGATGGGCGGTTATAAAACTAAGATAAAACTTCAGATTATATCGAACTGCGAGCAGTTAAGTGAATTGCATTGATGATCTCGCTAAACAAGCTTATCATCTGTAAGATATGAGAGTGTACTATCACTATGGTAACATAGATATAGCATGTGTAAACATAATTGTTTTTTCATACTAGCGTTTTTCTACTCTAGCATAGAGAAATTTCGAGAGTTATTTATAGCAGAATCTTCATCGATAAACACCAGAGATTTTTCTTCAAAGTTATAAATATTACTAACATTGAAAATGCTACGAGAGTATAATTTTCTCGTTTCTATGAACTTGAATTTATGCAACAGCTTAAAGCAAAGAAATGCAATGCAAATTATAATTAATTTACCGCCTTTCTAATACGTATTGAGCAACAGTCAATTGTATTCTTTTACGATATTGTTCATACACTAACTTAATAAATGACATCGAAACATGATATTACAAGTGTATTGTTTTCAACATGTTAAGAATATTTTTTTTCCTATAGATAGGCGAAATATAATCTGAACAAAAAGACGACTACTGAACATTTGTATATGTAACACATTACAAAAGATAACTGTAGCCTACATTAGACTACTTTTGTTACGGCTAAGTGATAGTTGACATCAGGTATCTCTTAAATTTGTCTTGTTAAATAATGAGAAATGTTTTCTTAAACAGTTAAAACTACACTTACAACATAAGATATCCATTTGAATAGTGCAATTTGTCTACTATTGTTGACTGTATAGATTTTGAATTCATACAATTTTCCATATGCTAAAACAAAAAGATCTACTTAAGCATGAGTATGTGCCAATTCTCTGAACAAGCAAACAGAGAATATACATTCATATATTTATAATAATTGGATCGCCTGTTTCAATGTTTCAATAAATTAATATTGAATAACATTATTATGATCTCTAATACAAAAAAAAATCGAGAATTCTAATGTTTCACATTTAATCAACAGTTGAATTTGATAGAAATGCGTAAGAACATAATATTTAATTCAAATTTCATTAGGAACGATCGATAGAGTTTATCCTATTGTAAATTTGACGTTGGTGCAATCGTTCAAATATTCTACTTTCTATTTCTCTATAGACAGGAAATGGAAATTAATGCATTGAAGTTAAGTGATCTTATGTTTAATGGTTTGGTGCATAATATCGAAGCAACAAATAGTAAAACTGATGTTTTGACAAGCGCAACAAAACTGCTTTACCTACCAACGAGTCAACAGTTGAATGACAACATTGTACATCTACTTAATTGCTTGTTTCCACCAGAATGCACCGATGAAAATATTCAGTATGAACTGCAACTTTCAAGAAATAATATAGTGTCCATTCTCGCCTCACAACTGCCACTATCTAGCCAAAGTGATAGACACAAGTTATTGCCAGACATAATGGAAGAGAATATCGAAGTATTGACAAAGGATAAAGTGAAATTTCCAGAAAAACTCGAAATAATAAAACAACAAAGTGATTACTATATAGAACAATACAATTTATCTTATGACCAACATGTGAAAAATTTTCTATATCAATGTAATCCAGAAATCATAGATACGGCAGAACTAAAGAATCATTTATTTGTTATCAATAAGACAGATGATCAAATTATTCGTATGGAACAAATCATAGCTCCAATACTTAAATATACCTATTCTCATTTTATAAAATTTAAATCCAATGATTGTAACTTGAGTACGGAAGTAGAAGAAACTCGAAATCGATTGATTCAACTACTATGTTGTGCACTCTTTGTCATATGGTCTAAAATACATGAAAAAATCATTGACAATGATGTCTGGTATTATTGGTATGGTTTCGTTGTTACGGCAGGTTTTGTATGTGTTCTACTGGATGCCTATTATCGTCGTGTTACCAAGAAGGTAAATTTTAATTATTTCTCTATCGTTCCATTGAATTTTCTCGTTTTAGAGTGGTGTTCTCGATATTCTCTCCGAAAAATTTACAATTAAACTACTACCAGATGTATTTGTTGCAATTAGTAAAGAAAGATTGGAAGAGATTTCATCGGACGATACAACAATAGTACATAAAGATTATGAAGCGTCTGTCAATTCTCTTGACAATGTGGAAATCGAGAAATTTCTAGATCAAGTTCTAGAAAGCATTAAAGAAAAGCTGAAAGTAATTGTTGATGATTATAAAAGTTTACTTATTGAACATGAAAAATTCAGACAAAATTCTACGAATGGACATGATTACGAAACGAAGTTACTCGGTAAAGAACATCGACAAGGTATGCTGAATAAACATAATTGATAAATTTATGTATAATTCTTTTTTCCGTTCATATTTGAATGATGAACCCAAAAGGAATTGATAGATCTTCTTTCGATTTTCTCGTATAGTTCTAGATAATAAGTAGTAAGATGATCGCTATTCAGTTTAATTTTTCAAAACACCTATAGAATTGTGATTGTTCTCATTTTCCTTTTTTTTTTATTATTCGAACATGTCAGATAATTCAATCCAGAACAAGTCATATTTTATCAAGTGTGCACTCGGTTTTCAGATCAATAGAGACAACGATGATTCTCGTCATGATAGTTATGCACGTTTAACAACATTACATGTATTCGACTTAGACATACGTGATATTGCTGAAATATTATGTCAACAAGATGAAATCGACTGGCCTGATAAACGTATTACTAAATTGTCTATTGCAAAACTTTTACGTAGTGCCGAAAATAATGACGAAAAACCTAAAGATGCAACATTCAAACTGCATTCTATTGAACATAAAAAGAATGAATGGACTGTCGATGATGATATAACTGGTGTCAATGCATTACAAAAATTCAATTTAGCTTTGGTTGACTTGAGACGTTACTTTCATTATGATAATGATCTACTTCATATTTTAAAATGTAATCCAACAACAAATGTAATACCAAACATTAGTTCATGGGATTCGGCAGATTTTCCAACGTTTTGTAATCAAAAAAATTGGAAGATAATTGAACGTCAGCCAGAAGCAAGAAAAGCTCTTGAAATTCATTGTAACTATCGTGAAGGTTGGGAAATGCTCGATGTTCTCTCGATGAAATTGGTTCGTCTTGGTTTTGGTAAGAAAGGTACAGGACGAATGGTTGCTGCAACAGATGATAAAAATCGTGTTCGAGTTCTCTTACATGTTGGCAATCATAATACTTATATGACCTATCGAAACAAGTCTCATGCGGGTGTTACTGCAATATATCATGCGTCTGATGAAAAACGAAAAAATCCGCATCTCACTTTCGTCGATTATTTAAGACTACGACCAAATATATTCAATGTCAGCTCTTGCCTCATAAACAATTGTATATGAACATAAGATTTTTTCTTCTATTTGTCCAGTATAAATGTATTTGTCAGTTTGCATGTAATTATTTGACGTTAGTATCGATGTTTATGAGACCTTTGATTGGTATTCACTTTGAAACATTTACATCCATACGTACGTATATGCTTTGGCCTTATGTGAAGACAAATTCAATTTTCGAAGTAGTTCCTTACCTATTGTGTTCATTACTATATTATACATACACTGGCATTGGTCGAAATCATTTTCACTAAAAAGGGAAATAAAAGTTTAAAAAAATACTCATTCACATAAAATTTGTTTATTGTTTATAAAAATAAATGATACACAAGTAATGGCAAAACTTGTTGGCAAAAATTAGACGGTGAAATATGAAAAATCTGTAAATTGAAATATCCATAAAATTAGGACATAAAATTATTTCTATCGATTATCCATTTGTCGTTCCGTTTTACAAGAAATAGGATTCAACGAGAAAATGTTCAAGTTCTTGAGTGTCTGCATGTAGAAGAAGATATGATGAGAGTCACTGTATTATTCCATAAATCATCAGCTCGATATTGTAGCCACGAATCGCTGATTTTATTATGCCGTAGACCGAGTATGTCGAGTACCTATGTGTAGCGTAGAAAATGGATATGATACACATGAAGAGACAATACGGGTGATCGACTTGTTTCGCAAGGTATTAGCCAGATATTCGGTACTTTTGTCTCCGATTGCGCTGTCTCTCAGTGTCGCATTTGGTGAGTGTCTCTGTTTAAAGAGAGAAAGTTTGAGTCATTGAGTTGTTTCTAAAAGCATCGTTAAGATTCTGTAACCCAGCAGCTATTGAAAAAATAAAGGTCTTAAAAGAGCTGAAAATTCACTATTTCTCGTCAGTATGTGTTAGTATGAAACTCATATTACAAGAAAGGTGAGTAGGGAGGAATCTGAACTTTTTTAGAATTTTCTGAACTAGGAGAGTATTTTTTAAAAACTCTGTTTCAATACGTGGAGAATAACTGAAGATATTGCCAACGTAGAGATTTGAAATAGAATAGTACAATGGGCGAATCATTCAATCATATAGATGATAGTTGAATTGAATTATAAATCTAGAATTTCCAGCAAGAAATTCGAATTCTCATTTATCCCATAATAGATAAATTGCTTTTCTCTATGAATTTAAGTTGCACAATTCACTAGTAACATTTTGATTGCAAAGATACTGATTATTTCTTTTTTTTTTCAATGGATATTCATATACGTACCTCCTCTACTATGATATCAATGGCTTCATTGATTGACCTTGTAGTGAAATGGCATAGGCCGTCTATCGACGATATTTCGCATTTGGACTGAAGTTTCACTGTCGATGATATGACATGGTATTGCGTATAGATAGATCTCATGCTGAAAGAAAAGAGATCCCAGAGGAACTCTAAAAGATAGTCGAGACTTTTTTCATCTCAATGAAGAAGACTCTAGTACACAGCTGCAAGCTACAAACTAGTATTTTTCATTAATCCACATTTGGTACTTGAAACGAACCAATGAGCTTATCGAGATTAGTAATGTTGTCATCAGTACAGAAAACAAAATTCTTATTTCTCTAATGCAGATAGTTGGATCTGAACGAACTGTTTTTCCCAATAAGAGCAATCGAACACAAAGTCAACTTTTTGCCGTCAATGAGAAGTCAGTTTTAAACGGAAGAAATTTACATATTAGTAACATGAGCGATACAAGTTTGTCTGCGACAATTAAGTACTCTGATATGGCTAAAACCTTCAATGATGGATAGAATATACGGTCAGAATTAGATATAATCGAAGCATCATAGCCATCTATTCATGAAGTCTTTCGTCGAAATTCTTTGTAGATCCAGTATATAATGAAGAAACACAATGTAGTTGTCATCACGATCGACACTAATCTCTAGATGCTCCAAAGTACAAGGGGACGGTCATAATATATTTTGCCTAAAGTCATTGAAGCTCTACAAACATAGCCTTCAAAGTTCAAATTTAGAGGTCATGCAAGGACTAATAGCTATTGTTGTCCTATATTTACTATTGTGAATGATTGAAAGTGACATCAGCAAGTCACAAGTCATGTTTTGAAGAAGCTGCTCTCATTCCTTGCCATTGATATAATCAAGAGTCAATGAGCAAAGTCTAGTGAGTTGATGGTAAAAAAAAGATATTTGCCGGCATGGCGAATTGAAATCAGAATCGTCCCTTCGTCGCAATAATGAATAATACGTGTTCGATATAAATGATTGTAACTTCAACTGTGATTTCTTTTGACTAATGTCTGCACACAATATTCTAACAACGGAAATTACACAACGGCTGAAAAAGTGTGAAATAATATCTAGTCATTTAAATAGTAATAATTTGTAAATAAGGTTTAATAATTACTATGTACGAATTCGGTGCTTTAATTAACAACAAGACTTCATCCGAAATTCAGCTAAACTTTCTTCAGAAGATTTAATTTGAAAATTTGAATATGAAATTACACAAAAAGATTCGCAACTCGTCTAAACTACATGCCACACTCATTCGGTGACTCATGTGATTCTGCTCTTTTTACGAATATAAGGTCAGCTTAAAAAGTTAAAATTATACATATCAATAGTACATCTTTGAAGAGTTTAGAAAAGTAAAGACATGAATAGTTATACTCATTCTGGTACGGAGTAAGGCAGGTGTCTAACATGAAATTCTAAAATAAAAAAACTGTTCTCTGTCTACTTCGCCGGCGATCTAGTTAACTTTTGCGTAAATATTCATGAAAGAGAGAGATCATTATCAGCATCGGACAAAAGTTGATGCATGAGCTTTTGTTTATGTCTCAATATTTAGTAAATTTTTCTCACACTTTACTCAGTAAGAAAATTGAGCGTTTACTTATGAACTAATCGATTTGTCCATCATTTATAAGAATATTAGTTAAAAAATAAGTGTAGTGAGAGAAAAAAGCGGTGAACATTTGTCGTTGATTTCATCATTTAGACGCCAAACTACAAGCATCACGTTGATGTTAAGCAAAGAACGTTTTTAGCGGTAGTTGCTATAGGAGTAAAATGAATTACTCTTGTACATGACTGTGTTTGATCGTTACGAAAAATGCCTGTGTAACGTTCTTCGTTCTTTCATTTTATTCTCCATCAAACGCACATTCGAATGAATCGAAATTCCAATAACAACGAAGAAAGATTTAATAAAAAAAAGAAGCATAGCATAAACAGCAGAACAAAGAATTCATACTCAATGTTCATGACAGCATGTGTCGTGAAAGACACTTTATTAATCAGGAAAAATCTCACTGACTATGATCATTATTCGATACAAATGTACGATATAATTACATGCATATGATGTAGAATGTTGAACATGGCTTGAGAATTTCATATTTATAATTCATCAGGTGTACAGCTCAAATGAATTCTATTGATATTCTGATTACAAAGTAAATATATAATTGATTGCATTAGAACACTCGTTAGCTGAAATTGAACATATTTTTTTATTATCTTATTTTAAAGACATTATTATCTTGTAGGACACGAATATTAAATCAATGAAAAAATGTTAAGAATATCTATGAACGTGGTTATTCATTACTAAACAATTTTACAAATATTCTATATGATGAAGAATAATATTAGTATCTCAGCTTGTCCAGACATTATACAATAATATGCAATTTAAACTTCCCTAAGAATGTGTTTTTTCTCTTCATTGTATTATTTCAATGAATGAATATTTTTTATCAGAGAACTAGAAAAGAAAAAACTTGCGTATGAAAGTAGCATAGGTTGATTCATGAATATTTTTGCTTTCTTTCAGTCGACTATCGTCAATTTTCGTTTGATACGACGAAAAAAAAAACATCAAGCATGTTTCTACCAGTTCTCTTCCTTCATTTACAAATAGAACATAAAAAAGCATGTCGTCCGCATCAAAAGCGACTTGTATAACATGTGGTAAAAATAGTGTAGGGGTCTTCAAATGTGAAGGTTGTGCACAATCATATTGTCGTAAACATTCTATCGAGCACAGAAACATACTCAATCATCAATTAGAAGAACTTGTTCTCAAACATGATATATTACACCAGTCTATCAGTTCATACGAGAATTATGACGATGAGGGTCATTCTCTTATTGAGAAAATCAACCTATGGGAATCAAATGCATTAGAAAAAATTCAACAAACAGCAGAAGGACTACGACAACAAGTTCAACATTTGATCAATTCACAAAAAGGTAAATTGAAATGCGATAGAAATCAATTATATTTTATTGATAAATATATGTAAAAATTAAGAAATCGTATCGAAGCAACTACAAGATCTCACTCAAAGATTACGACGAGCTCATACAGATGATGATTATGTCGAAACTGATCTTGAAAGATGGATGGATCAACTTGAAAAATTGAAACATAACTTTACGAATAACTCGAATTCAATTACTATTCTTGAAGATTCAACGAATATGTTCATTCCTAAAATATATATCACTTCTACAATCTATCGGCCTGACTTCAAAGAACAATTTGGCGAAGTTATTGGCAAAGTTAAAATTGGCAATGGTGGCAATATGATCAAGCATGATGCTGATGAACGTGGTAATGCCTATGCACGTACAATAGGAGAATATTCACAAGGAAAGCATAAAATCAGATTAGTCATGAATAAGAAAAGTTCAACGTATGTTATGTGCTTTAATCTTGTCTCAAAATCTTGTCGTATATCGGAAGAATCATCTCGAAAAGCTTTTAATGCCTATGGTTGGCAAACGGATGACACTATGAACAATCCTGACAATGAACGTGATCGTATCGAAGACTGCAAAGATTTGCGAGGAGAAAATACACTTAGATTACAAATAGCGATCAACTGTGACAATCAAAAGATCAGCTATTTCAATGAACAAACGAAAAATACACGACAAATGAATGTAGATATAAAAAAATGTCCATTTCCATGGCAACTTGAATTTTACTTGTACGATGCTAATGATTCTGTAGAAATTTTGTCGTCTACTCATCAATTTTAAATTATCAATAAAGAGTGTGATTGATACTGTTCATCGACGGTCACAGCTTGAGAAGCGTGTCTGACTTTTGTAGATTTACTTAGTAAGTAATCGTTTTTATTTGAACTTTTATATTATCATGCCATCAACAGGTGGTAATTCACAAAAATAAAACAATCACTGATAATCGATCTAGACTTGTGTGTTGATATTTAAAATTTGATACTGATGATAGATATTAGCTCAGTGAGTCAAGCTCAAATCCATGCCGCACCAGTGTTTACATTCATATTCATAGGCACATATAAAATCACTGTAACTTCTAAACTATATCCCAAGTTCATATCTGTAAACACATCTTGATCCATCTGAATAATATGTTAAATATCACATAGCCAAATTTATCACCATAGATTCTTACGTATAAATTTTACAGTTTGGATTTGTTGTCTTTCGTTTAATTTTAAGATAAAGAAGTTCTATTGACAAAGAATTTTACAAGTATGATTCCATGTATTTATTTCTTTGAATTCTCGTTCGTATAAATGAGTAGTATTTACCGTTTGAATAAACAAGATTATTTTCCAACATCACATTCTGATTGTAAATGAGGAGGTCCCGCAGGGGGGGGGGCCGCGGGGGGGTACGCAAAAATCAGTTGAAGATCGAGCCCGAACCTTCAGGTATACAATGGCTTGGTCTCTAGTACTTTTAGGAGATGATTTTTGGTATCATGGTAATATCAGTAGTGTATATTGTTACTATTGTCTTTCTACGTGAGCAAACATTGCTCTGCAGTCAGTTTCATGGAAGTAGTGCCGATTTCAGAAGATTGTTATTTAATTTGATTTCTGCGAACCACAAGTTCTCTTTCTCTCTCTCAGCATAGTAGAACACATACTTATATCAGAGAGAGAGAAAACAATAAGGCATGAAACAGATAATATTGATCACGGAATGAGAGAGAAAAGACATTAATAAGAGTAACGATAACAGATATAATGAATAATCAAACAGAAATAGGACGATACTATTCGTAAAATTCTTTTTCAAAACGATCAGATCGATATACTATTAACGTACGGCAACTTTATCTACCAATAAACAAACAGAAGTGTTTTTCATTACACGCACATCTAATTCGATTTCGCTCTTCATAAAATATAGATGAAAGTGTATGTTTTGTAAAAAATAGCAGAAAATATTCAACCCATTTCATCAAACATAAAAACAATGTTAGATGTCGAGAGACACTACTTTCTCATCAAAGTGTCTATAAAAGGCTGACCCGACGCGCCAGTCGTGTTCCATTTGGTTATCGAATTGAGCTGTGCCAATGGAGGTTGGAATAATAGCAAAATTTGTTCCAGATACGTTCGAAAAACACAATTCAACGATAAAATCGAAGGAACAAATTAATGAAAGAATGCTACAAAAAGATGATGAAATTCGTAAACTTGTAATTTTGAAAATATTGTAAATTGATAGATTTTCAAATGAAAAATTGAATAATACATCTACGTTCTAGAACAGCGATTGCTTCGTTATGTATTATTTTTGAAATATGGATAAAATTTTTAAGAAGTGTCTTATGTCTGTTGTGCAGAATGTATACGGTCTTCTTGCTTGAAAAAGAAAAAAAAAGAAGAACCACTACAGGACCTGCATAATGAATAAACAGCAAACCACGTATTCGTATTTGTTTTACCAATAGCTTCGATAAAGTAATGGTCATATCATGATTGAAGCCGTCCAAAGAAAAAACAGATTGTGTTCAAACGTATTTAAAATATAGTACAAAAATATATTGGGCAGCTGATGAGCAAAGCTTTCACGGGCAGATGGTAGATACTTTTTTCATAAATACATCAGATTGTTTGATAGGGATCAAATAGATAGCCTTGCTGTTTGAATCTATTCGGATGGGAATTAAATTTGCAGCACACTTGATTTCATCGTTGTCATAAATTCAATACAACGATCGGTTATTTATGTTATGCAAGTATATGCTCCAATGACTAATCAAAGTGAAGACGTTAAGATCGTCTAGACACATATCCGTTTAAGAATTTCTACTAGAGAAAAAATTAATTTCATTTCAGATATTGCGTTTTTTAACGATTTTAATATGATGTTTCACATTGTAACATCAAAACTTTATTAGAAAAAATTTTGAGCTTGGTGAAAGTCTGAGCATATTTTTTCCGTACTAAAAATCATTAAAAATGATTTTTATTCAGCAACTTAAATCGTCGGATGCAATTATCCACATTTTAAAGTTAACTATGCTGCTTGAGGCTCTCGTATATTGTTTAAAATTTCTCGGTATCTTGAAATTAAAGTCAGTAATAATAATTTCAATACCATAGATACGTCTGGAATAGGATTCAAATCTGTATCCTTCGTCTAAGTTTTGATGCTACAATGTCAACGATTATAATTAATAGAAGACTACTGATGATGGGTTCATATCGCATATGGTATGTAGCGTTGGTTTTCGTCACATCAGCCGTAGTTTTCATAATAGTTTCTATTTTGATCAGTGCATCGCAGTTACGAGCAAATGCGATCCACTAGCTAAAAAAGTGAAAACTTCCATCCTGCTTGTATAAACAATTCTAGTGCATTACAAAGAACTGTATGATGGCTTGCAAATAGATAGATATGCTACCTTACACATGAAAGAACTGAATTTTCGTGATTGATTACTAACGTTAAAATCAATCTGAATATTCAGGATAAGCATACTCAAGATATTTCATGATGAAGAAAGTAAGAATAGAACAATCTCATTCTCTTCCTTTGTTCTAACATTTTTATATCTGTCTTACGTATAAAATTCGAGCTCGATAGTTTTCGAAATCAGAAACAGGTAACTCCAGATAATTTCACTCTAATGTTTTGTTCAATTTTCCTTCCATAACAACCGGTTTTAGAAATAAGAACTGACGAATGAAAAATCAAGATTTCATTGAACAAATGTAAACTTATAATATTCTTCGTCAATCGACTTTCTTCCTTTTCATCAATGATGAAATGGTCAGGACTTGAGATCAGCAGTTCGAATATCCGTCAAATCCAATATCTGGTTGCTTAAAAACACTATTTTTTCGCTTCGATCTCTAAAAGCTGACTACACAGAATCATACAGACGATTTAAACTATCTTCTACAAGCAAAATAAACACGTACAAACATTTTGACGTAGTCTCAATAATTCGAATTCGAATCTCTTCCATACACTAGAGGCTAATTTTGAATAACAACAGAAGCATACTTATCAATAAGATCATCTCTTGACTAGATTCGTACGATTCGCTTAATAAAGTAATTGAATCATGGAACATGCTATTGAGTCGTTGATTCTTCTTTCCTATAAAATAGATCATTATCATCTATTGATTTTCATTCATACGAATTTACTCTAGTCTCATGCAGCATTCTATTGTTTCTCGAAGACGTTGTCTTCTAATTTCATTCAACTGACGGACAGAACTATTACAGAAATATATTTTCTTTATCTATCTTAGTTATATTAATTGCTATTAAAAATTTACTAATATATCATGAGCTCTGTCGAATTTTGTCTCGTAGAACATGATAAAAATCAAATCGTAAATAACAAGTAATGAACAGAAATAAGTGACCAATCGCTCATGAAAAAAAGAACTTTGAAGTAGATTGTGAAAGTTTTATTTCAGAAAACTAAATTTTCGTACTGTATGAGCGGTTTGAAAGCTTTGTTTTCAAGATGAATGAGTTTATATACCATCAAAAGTTGTTAGCACAATCTCAGCGGGATTAAAAATGAGATACAGGACGCAACTGTTGCTGTTGCTAACTGCTTGAAAGTGGTTTCCTTTTATTTACCTTACGAAACATTAACTCATAACCATTAACCTAATCCTCTACACCTACAATAAAGAAGCAGTTCAATCTATTATAATGATATTTCATTGATATTGGCAGCTTCATCGTATATCAATAACCGTTGTTACAGTCTATAGGATGGGAGTTCAAATCTCTGCCCTATATACTTCAACACTTCTTTGATCATATGGTAAACATATCAAACTGTGTCTATCAAACAACATCTACAAGCGTTCTGAGCTTGAAGTAAAGTATTGACTTTCACATTCATCAAGTCTCTCACATGATAATCATCGATTGCTTTTTTTTCCATTGTAAAAAATAGTTTAATGCAGAATTAGACATACAATCGAAAGTAACAATGAGCAAATCTTTATATAAATAAAGTTTTATAGAATATTGATGCAACTTTCATTTTATATTGGATATCATGAAAAACAATAGATACACTATTATCCTATTGTGTCAACATTGTTCGTACATAGAAGCGTGCGTTTCTTTTTTGTTGAGGTTCGATCTATTTATTTTATTCCGAATGATTAACATGACAAAAAAAAAGCTTTGAAGATTTATTTCGATGTCGATGGAATTTTATAGATTTCTAGTAAATGATTTCCAGGTAGTTTGCCAATCATTTTTGGTCCTCGTACACGCGATACATTTTCATCTTCAGCTTGTTCAATTCTATTCAATTCTGTTACATCGATTTCTTTTGGTAATTTATTTGGTGTTCGTATTATAATGAAATGTGATCGATCATATAATAATCTTAAATTAAGAATATAACCATTTTGTTCTTGTAAATTAACTCTATTAACTTGACCATTCGATTCAATAATGCATAAGCAATCATCGGATGGCCAATGTGATTTACACAGCCATGTACAATTACGTAATGATGTTATCATATCTAGTGAACATGGTTCATTTGAATTAATACGTTTAAGACGTTGAAATTTCGATGTATCATTTATAGAATATAAATCAATAACATGACGATTATTATTTAATTCAACATTAATAGCAAGAACTAATTGTGGACTAAGTACCAATGATGAAAGTAAATCAGAATTTTCATAGCCAAGAGAAGAACGTGTCAATGTGCTTATTAAAGGAAGTGATGTTAATGATATTAATCTATGATAACGTATCGATGTACCTAAACCAAGATTTATAATCAAATGTGATGACCAACAAGCCATACGCCAAAATGGTGGACTACCTTTAAAAATAAAACATTAAATATTAGAAGAAAAGAAAGCCGATGCATTAGCATTTTTTGTTTTTCCTTATTGAAAAATAACCTTTTTCAAGTTCAAGATTAAGATCAACTAAATTGTTTTCATTGTCGAATGATGTTAAACGTTTCGATGTTAGAACAAGAAAACGATCAAGTTTTGAGCACCATACAATATCATGTACTTGTTCGTGACTTGATAATTTCGACTTTGATAGAGTTCTTTCAATTAATTGACAGCCATTTTCTAAATCAATATTGAATAATCGAAGTCTACCATCGTCACTTATAAGTATGGAATTTGATTTTGATGATAATGATACATCGAATATTGAATCATAACATGTTGATAGTGTATGACGATGTATAAGCTGTGATGATAGTAAACTTGATGATATAAGATCATCCGTTGTTGAAGATAACCAGAACGATGATATGAAACTACCCATTCTCTATCTATTATGTTTATAGAAATGTTATGAATGTAAAATATTTCGTTCGTTTACAGAGAGAAATGAAAAGAACGTGATCGATCGACAGAAAAGAAAAAGAAAAGAACTGACAATACTAACTATGACTGACGTAAATAAACGATAGAGAATCATTTTCTAATTCATCTAGTACGGTTTCTAAATTGTTAGTCTATATTGTGCAAAATATTATTTCTACTTTTTTTAATATAGTTGGTTAGAGTTTCTAAAGTTAAATTTGACCTGTCCGAAACTCATGCCATACTCGTTAACAAAGTAAAAAGGTCAAGAATAGAAATAAGTCAAAATCAAAAAGTTTTCGTCATCTCTAGTATTTCTTTTAATAATTAATCATTCTGTATTAACACACCGTCACAAGGATTTGATTAAGATAGAAATTTTGTATGAATTAAAATTTTATAATATAAACCAACATAGAAATAGGTCAGCATCTTATCTAGATTTATTAGAAGCTCAGAAATCATACAGAAACGATATCAGTTTAGATTAGATATATCATTTGAATATTTTTTGCCCTCTGTATCGTAAATATTCAAAAGTTACCAATTGTAAGACTTTCGATAGATTTCTTTCAACTATGCCGACGATCCAAATAGGTTTTCTGTTGTATGAGATTCAAATTAACGCTGACTTTCTTCATTAAACAAAAAAGTTGTCAGCATAATTCCTACGGGATTCTTATGTGAAAACATAGTGCAACTGTTTTTGCTAATTATTTTTACGTTTATTGACAAGGACTTATTCATCATTGCTTACTTTATAGTATAGAAATTTAGCAAGGGAATACTTCATATAGATTCCAATTAGATGTTAGTTATAACTGTTTTTCGATAGGTCGATGGACCTTCTCTGTCGCGACTTACTATGAGCACTTAATAAGTTGAATAATTGTCAGTTAATTAATTATTTTAATTAACTAAAATGTCTGACACTGTCTATGATCGATCATTAAACATTGAGTAACGAAATATTCAATACAGACTTGTTAATCTATACCCATTACACTTCAATACTCCTTGTAGACAGTGTTTTACAATAGAAAACAATTGCTCTGAAAACGATAGAACTATTTTCATGTTGAAAGTAATCCGAATTATTGTTTTTAGCATATTTTCACTGTGTATAGCGATTAAAATCATGAGTTCTACGAGAAAAATATTGTTTACCTATGTCGACCAGATCTGATTCAGCATGAAAAAACAATCACACAAATCAGATAAATTCGATCACCACATTGTTCGGATTTCATCCAAAATATTAATTTTTCCAAAAGGATAACGTTGAGAACAAAAACTAACATATAGACAAGGAATGCTTCATGACATTTATCAGAATATCTATTTATTACCATAAATTGGTTTAATTTGATTGAGACGTCCTTTTACCTAGCTGTTGAAAACGTTGCTTATCGTTGACTTGATATAAATTGAATACATATACTAGACCAACTGACTGTTTGCACAAATAGACTTTAAGTAACTTATTATTTATACATAACATACAGAAGAACAGGAAAACTGAAGGAATGTAACTGTTACTGAATACGAAGGAAAGAGATAATGCAACGTTTTAATATTTTGAAAAAATTTGGTTATCGAATGTATCTGTTTTGCGTGATCAGTTGTATCTTAAAAGTTTTGGTGATCAAAACACGTTTTCCCCATAGAAAAACTCAACGGACACGGCAAAAATTTATCCAATCGAACTTGTGTGTATACCAAATCGAATTTTGACTTTTATTCTCTAAACCACAAATCAAGTGACTTTTAATTTTAAAAAAACTGGATATTCATTTTAGGATTTATGAATTGGGCCTTAATTTGTCGACCAAGTGCTTAATTATTAAATTGCGGTACATCAAAGGATAAAATAGTTGTCGACGAAATAGGAAAAAAAATTCTGTCGACCAAATGGAACAATTAAGGGGGTGTCGACGAAACGGGACGATACCTATTTGATGAAATGTCGAAGAAAAAACGACGATATCTTAAATGTTTATTCGATAGTACCAATTCAAATAGGTCTTACTAGTTCCGCGAAAACTGAATAATATGATACTTGTCGTATTACTGTATACTGAAAATATCTATGATTCGTAGTGATATATTCATTTAGATGTTATTCATTATCTCAAAGCTTCGTTCCACTTTAGAAAACACGTTGGATAGATCGTACTTTCTTGATTGCGGACGTCTTTTACTTGGTTAGAGGAAAAAACGTTTGTTAGTGCAGCCCTTCTGGGGCTGTAATGCGGAACTTACATACTCCTTTCGTAAAATATTTCGAGCACTTTGAGCGTCTGTGATGAATGGGAAGGGGGGGGGGCGTGATTGTCCAGACTAAGGAAACAAACAAAAGTCAATATTGTAAAATTATTTGCGCAGATAGCTCTATTAAATGATAGGAAAATCCTTGAAATTATTTCGATGAACTTGGATGAATTAAATAAAGATGTCGATTGTGAAAGACGATAGAGAACTTTTCTTCAATTACCACACAATTTGATAAAGATGATTTTGCTTTCAAAATAATCACTTTGAACTGAAACGAAAAAATAAAAAGGGAACTCATACATTCCTATTGTGACCTTTTAAAAACAGTTACATGTTTAACTATTTTTCAGAAGTGATGTTTCTAAACATATATATGTTTTTCATATAATAAATATTTTCTAGATTGTACTATACGGACACCTTTGTTCCTCCTTGAAAATTCTACTGAGTGGAAATCATTCCTTAATCAAATACGATTTGAATGAAGTAAATGACAGGAATGATGCAGTTAAATGGAGATCATACACAACCAGAGACAAAAATTTGGAAACCTAATTGAAGTCATCAACACGTTTGAAAACGCGGGTTTTCTATTCTGCTTTCTCGTTCATCCATTAAAATGGGATCTTTTATGAGATCCTTGAATCATTATACTGTGAGAAAAAAAATCGGAAACTTATCATTTTTAAGAATTATTTTTACAACAATAATGCAAATGTATCCTCAGATCTTTTTGTGATATCCGAGTTGCATTCTTTTTTCTAACGAATAAAATATATCACCATCGGCACGTACCATTCTCAATAATTAAATAACTGGGAAAATGAAGATCAGTTACTTTTTTTTTAATCAAACTGATTTTAGTTAGTTGCTTCCTTTGGTGTTCGATAAGAATAGATAGAGTTCTTTCATAGTGAACTCTGTCACAATCACAATTATTAGCTTGAAGAATGCAGTTTTGGTAGCATGGCACTGTAACATTTTTGAAAAAATGCTGAATTTGGAGTGCTCTTAAATGAAATTGTACACTTTTGGGAAAGAAGATTTTCAAATGACATGCCTACTAAGCCAATTTTCTAGAGCAACGATGGAATTTTTTAGAAGTAAAAGTAGTTCTTTAGCTATTCTTATTTGTGTAAGAAAAGAAAAAATAAAATCTAACACTATAACATTGTTTCTTATTCGCCAATTTCCAGACGTTTTATTCGTACAGAAATATTTGAATTACTTTCTTTGTTTCTACTGGATCCATGCAAGAATCATGTTGCTATATCAAAACAGAAACACATCAAGTGTATTATAACAACTTCAGAATTTTCGAAAAATGTACAAGTTATTCTTATTAGTGCAAGTAAAAAATAAATATTTATATATGACTTTTGAAAAGTGTCGGACCCGATTTTCAATAATAGAACGTATTTTTCTTTTCAAAGAAAAAATGTCAAAATCCGTAATGAAGGTAAAAAATTATCTCTGATTATTCCCTTTTATGATATAGAGAATCTTTTCAAAAAAAAACTAATTTATTTTGTGTATAGTTCTTCAAAGCGTAAAGAAAGACGATGAGAAAAGTAGTGAAATATCACATTGACATTGACACTGATATTATTTGTGAAGATTAACAGTATTGTATGATTAATAATGAAGAGAAATTTGTTATCAAATTTTACAGGCGACTCAGGGGGTGGTTGATCCTTCCGGGTTTGATAGAAATCCGTTGGAAGATGTCAGAATCCTGAATATTGGATTCGAAAAAGCAGTTGTCGGTATGACGGTAATCCTGATCGAAATGTAGGGATTCCGATATTCTATAGCATCCTATTGGGCCCCTCCGTCATTGGACAATCGCTGACGCTTGCCATTATATCTATTTTAAAGTCCTGAGGTTTGATACAACGAGATTTATTATCTTACTACATGAATCCTAAGATCGTGTAGACGATTTCTTTCCTATAGAATGTTTTAGAAGTAAATTACACAAAGCACTAAAATAAATTCAAGATATACTAACAAACAAAGTTATACTTTCTTTAACAGTCATTTATTCCCTCTATTAGTTGTTTGTCAAAATTTCTCAATTCATTTGTCAGTAAGCTTCAGACATGCTATTGAAAACAAACGATAGTTTAATAGTGTCTTTTAATATATCTTTTACTTCATCTGCCCACGAGGGAGGATAGAGGGCGGTGATAACTCTATGTTATCTTCAAAACAATTTTTCATCATAATCTATCATTGTCAATGATGTGCATTCAGTTTCAATTCGATTGAAAAATATTTCTTCCATCAAATAATAATTGCAATGCAACCTTCAGCATAGAAACATAACTGTATATGATGTGTTGTGTCATTACAATTCTATGTGCTCAGAGAACATTCTCACTACTATCAAGCATCTATAATAAATCTTTGCGAAAAATCTCTCAATTATTAAGTTAATAAAAACACATTCTACTTAAACGACTTATCCTTTTGTTACTACTTCAAAAACTGATTTATTTTTGTTGGACGAACACAATCAAAAAAATTAACGCGAACAATCAATGAATAATTCGTCGATGTGAAGCACGTGTCTGTTTAAGAGTAGTAACAGAAAGGTAGACGATAGTACGTCAGAGAGAGAGAGAGAGAGAGCAAAGCATTTATTTTTTCTTCCTTCATATCTTCTTCTCTGTGTGTACGTAGTAAAAAGAAAATAAATCGAGTGTAGACTATAGCACGTTATTTTATTGACGATATTTTTCATTATTAACGACGAAAAAAATTTAAGAACGTATGGTTTATAAATATATAAATGAAGATCAAATAGATGTTGAACTTAAATGTTCGATATGTGCTGAACCATTTCAACTACCTATGAATTGTGTGTCATGTGGAACTACGTATTGTCAAACATGTATACTTCAATGGATGGAGAAACAAATGTCATGTCCATCATGTCGACAAAATGGAAATAATTTTCAACCTGTTATTAGTCGAGTTGTACTTAATCAATTGAATCGTTTATTAGTTCAATGTACATTATGTCAAGAATTGAATATTCAACGATCGAATTATAACGATCATTTATCTTGTACATGTCCAAGACAAATTGTTAGTTGTAAGAATAATTGTAAATGGAAAGGATATCGAGAACATTATCAACAACATTTCATAGAATGTCAACAGAAAAAAATTAATCGAAATCGATTATCAACATGGAATAGGGCAGTAGTTTTTGTTATTTTAGCAATCATTCTTTATATTGTATTGCGACGCAATTGAAAATAAAACGAACTGTGATTTTTTTACGAATAGTTTGACTTATTTAATCGAGAAGTTTTATTCCACAATATTTACGAAAATTTAAGTACATACACATTTCATCATCTACAAGTAGGTTGGATTAAAATTTTGATGAGAGAACAAGCGAAACATCACAGCTCTATGTGTAGATGTCGAACGCGTCGAAAGTTAATTCCATCAGACAAAAGAATCAGAGTTGTAATCGATCAGTCCGGTATCGGATTCCTCACCATCCAGTAGATTTAAGTTTATTTAGAACCGTCCCGGTTAGATGTTTTGCATACGCGTTTTTCAAACTATCGATCATATTAAGCTTTAGTTCTATATATTAGACTAGTTTTCTGGTATCGATGACTATGTCTATTCAGGAATATGAATTAGAATATTCTTGTTGAGTTAATATTTCTCTAATATACGTATATATATTCTATCAAATCACTTTCATATCAAGTTATATTATCGTAACACAATGAAATCACTATTTGTCATTGTTATCTGTAATATAATTGATTGTAACTGTTATGGTTTATACAATAGTTTTCTCAGAGACGAAAGAAATAGCAGAACAAACCTAACACGATGCTCCTAGTATATTGGCAATCGATTCATAATATCTATATTGAAGGCATATTTCATGGATATAAAAAAACTAGTCTAGAATCTGTAGCCCTGTGTAATTTTATATCCATCCATAATTACTTAAAGAAAGAAAATCAAGCATTCAATACAATCTTGACAGAACTAAAATGTAAAATACGATGGAACTACTTGCGACTATCTTGGAAACCTATGGGACGAATTTCTTCATCTAAAGGAGAGGGTGACACGGCAGTTGTGGTTTCTGCAATGTATAAGGCAAGACCAAGGGGGAAACAGTTGATTATTGATTAGATATGATTAACAGTGATCAGGGGTGATTAGCAGTGATTAGTGTTGATTAGGAGTGATTTCGTAATCACTCCTAATCACTGCCAATCATATCTAATCAATAATCAGCTGTTTCCCCCTTGGGCAAGACACTGAATCAACATCTATTCAAGGGATTGTTGTCCAAATTTCGAAAGATGTTCTCTCACTTTGATATCACTTTTATCAGTTAAAAATTGATATTGTAAAGCGGACTGCTTTCTTTTATTTTCATCTTGTCTGTCCTTGAAGGCTGTATTCCCAAACGATGCTTCTTTTTTTGTGTGCACCGTCTGTATCACATAAACTGTTTACATTCATTCATCTCTTGATCTTGACGGATTTTTCATAAACACATTCTTCGTTTACGTCTGCTATTGACATTTTTCGTTTTCTTGACACGCACACCGCAACGATGTCATCAAGCAATTCAGATAACACACCTGCAATCTCATTTCTTATTAGTAAGAAGAAAAAATGTCTTCTTGTTGTCGGTGGCCATATTTATCAACACAATAGAAGCCACCATAAAAGTCGGTTGTTGGGTATGCGAGATCAAGTTGTGCAAGGCAGGCATTTACCTGGATTCGAATGATCCGTTTCTTAAATACACGAAAATGGTTCACACTCATATACCTGTACCTGAGCGATTAGAGATTAGCAAGATGTTGGCAAACATCGAAATTCGAGTCGGTGTAGAGGCAATAGCAATTGTTCAAATTTATCACGATGAGCTTGCCTAAGCAAATTTTTCTAGAGCAGCTCTTGTTAAGGTTCCTACAGCTAGAGAAGCCAATAAGTGATGACAAATTTTTCTTTTAGTGAAATTCGATAATTTTTGTCGTATAGATCATGGACTCAGTCAATTTCCACGAGGGTGTGGGTTTAAATGTTGATACTCTGTCGATAGACACCCTCCCATTTTATTGATTTATTGTCACAAAATTTTTAAATAAAATTTTAATCTTAACGACATGCTTTTTTATAATTATAATCACGTCTATGATGAATTGACAACAATTCAACATGTTTTCTTTCGATATATTTTAATTTTTCGAAACTTTTGCTTTCGATGATTTATTCTTTCGAGTTTTTTTATTTCTTATTGAGGGGGGGGGGGCGGTTATAGATATGGGCACAATACCAATTCATGTAGATGAACTTTAAAACATGTGCTTAAACCTCAGATATCACGTGTTGTTAGTGATTCATTGGTAGTCCCGTCCATGAATAAGATGTTTATTTTTACCAAAACGAAAAAGTCTCCGAAAATATTTACTCACATGTCTAACTTAGATTTCGCCGACTATTTCGAATATTATTTAGTCGGACTTCAATTTCTATGTGGAAGTGTCTTTCGGGATAGAAGCAATAGCTATCTCGAACGACTAATTTATCTGAAGGTTGACAAAGACAAATTTATGCAGTGTAATTCCAGATTTATTTTCAAGATAAAATTGTTCATCAATTTTGTTTAATAATCAGTACGAATAAAAAAATTAATCTATGAATCTATCACAGACATGACAATCGAAGATTACAATAAGTTTATAACAGCTGAACAATTTCCGAGCTGGAATTTGCAAATCAAAAAACGAACGAAAAATGAACTTTTAGATGAGTAATTACAATTATTGGTTTTGTCTTTTCATCTGATAGGAAGAGAATTGTATTTGAAAATAACAACGACTCGGTTCAATTTTCTATTTAAATTTTGCCTAAACGAAATAAAGTGTTGATTTTATGCCCTTTTCTTATTGTTCTTTAAAACAGGTTCAATAACAACGACACAAAAGTCTTGAGTAATATCTCTAGGTATTCATAGACAAATATGATTCGTCAGAAAGTTGTTCTATGCCTTATAGGATGAACTGTGACATATACCGGTCTCAAGATTTAGACCGATAACCATCTGGCAAGAATCCTACCAGTGACAACTCGGGAAAAAATGCTTTCACTTATGCAGAAATTTCTTTATTCAAGATGCTCTCTTTTTGTTACTATCATTCGTTGTCCGTAACAATGTTATGGTGTTTTAATTTTAGCATTTGTCTCGCACAGTTATTACCTATAAATGAGTTCATTAATAAACATTTCAAATTTCAAATCATTATTCACCTTCTTCTTCTGTAAATCCCGTAGGTATAAGAAAATTGAAGTATTCCATAATAGGATTCAAGATCATTAAGATTCTTGTGTTATTTAAATTGAATATCATATAATGAAAATTAATTGTAGACATACTATTTATTGTTATTATTATTGACTATGTTGAAAAATTTCCTCATCGTCGTAATCTTTATATCTCACGAACTCAATGTGATTTATGTACAAAATTCCGACGCATAAAATCATTTCGTTTCGAACAAATTCTTGATCTATGATTTTTCAAACTCAGAATAGACAGCTGTGAAAATTACTTCTCCCAATGTATTCACACCGTCGACAAATCAAGCGAAATCAGAAAGTGCGATTGTTATTTATTTTTGATTTATAGCTAAAGCGATTAGAATAGTTTAATCGATCAAACAAGTCTACAGTTAAAACGAATAACGGTCAACAAGTATGATTGAAGTTGAACACTCAAATTGATGGACATGAAACAGTCGTTATGAGTCATTCGACGTTTTTATATCAGCTTTTGTTAATCTTACGTTGATCTATTTCGTTTGTTTAGTAAATGATGAATGTCAGCCAACATCTAACATTTTTATGCAAAAAAATATTTTGAAAAGACTCTTGTGTCTCTGATCGTATTTCAAAAATAGAAACAGTTCTAACATTTACATTAACACTGGTGACTTGAAATACAAATGAACTTTGTTACTTTGATGTTCCACGTCATATTTCTGAATTAAACTTTTCTAAATTGTGAATAGTATTATTACACTTGACAATGTTTACAAAATGATGCATTCACTTTCGTACATATTCATATAAGCAATGTTAAGTCTGTGTCATTTATTTCGACAGTGAATGTCTAACACTCATGGATTAATTTGGAAAATATTGAAAAATTAACGTATTTCTAGCTTCAGTGTTATTTTCAGATTACATTAATTGAAAGGGGCATATACGCATATGCAACATACTGGACACTAATCTCATACAAAAGGAGACATCATGGTTTCAGTCAAGTCTATGAAATTGTCTTTGACTCTTGTTTCTTTCCTATATTTCTTCTATTGGTATGAATAAATAATCGATCGTCCAGATTTGTCTTTGTTTCATCAATAGTGTTGCATTTGTCTGTGAAGTGAAACTCATGACAAATTGTCACCGGAATTCAAATCCTCTGAGAATATCATAGATTCATGTGACTTCTAGAAAATATATTAAAGACAGAAGAGTAAAAATTGATTTCGGCACTGAAATCTAATATGAAACAATAATAGTTAAATTTAAAAAGTTTCATTTTATTTTCAAGCAAAAAGAAAAAATGAAATAGTATTGAGTTTGCTGTGGTATTAATTCTAATGCCACAATGACTGCTAGTTTTTGCAGAATACTTTCCCATGAAATAATATGAGATGAATTTTAATCATCCGTAGTGACCAATAGCTTCAATCTAATTTTATCGATTGGAAGAATTATAACATGGATAAAAATCACAGCACATCAACAAAAGCAATTTGATTTATCCGACCGCTGGATCGAATACTCTGTTCCCATCAGTATAACAATTACAAGAGCTCGATGCACAATTCGTGAAGAATAAATTGATTCAATGCAGTAACTTCCATTTGTGTATTCAATGAAAAAATCAAACTTCGCTGGAAGATAAGATTTAATCATTGAGAAATGTCTTTCAATGGTAATAAAAGGTTTCTGCTGATTAGAATAGAAACCGTTAATCATCCAAATGCCCTCTACCATGCGTAGAAACATATTGAATTCTAAAATAAAAGTAAACTTGTATGAACAAACGCTGAGATAAAGCTCAATTTTTCTTCAACTAGAATTCTAATTAAAAACTATGTCAATGCAGAATACTAGATTTTTTGCGAACGAATTAATGAGTATCTTGCGCATATAAATCACGTGAACGACGTCAATATCTAATGATGTGAACTTCAGATATTAGCAAGCGAATACTTCAATGTGTGCATCAAATGTTTTGTTGAATTCTCAATAGAAATAGAAATTCTAATCAGCTTCAGATATTTTTTGAAAATTTATGTCAGGAATTTTCAATGTATCGTTTTCATGTGATGCTCAGTGTGCTGTAGTGTTTGTTACAAAAAGAAAAAAATTCAATGAAAAACTGTACAAACTGAAAAGTATCGGAAAATGAGATATATCTTCAGTGGTTCGAGACATTGGAGCACCTTTGTTTCAGTATTAGTTCTTGATCTTCGACTGTAAATTCAGTATCCTAATGTGTGATCGCTTTTAAAAGTTTTTTCAAGGAGTAGAAAATCGTTTTAACTACATAAGTGTTAAATTTGATCCAGGATTAGGAACTAGAACAAACACAATACAGCATCGTATAGATAATCTTATAACTTCAATGGAATATTTAGATTGATTGTCATTAGTTATTGCTCAACGAAAAAAATGAAATTGCTGTCTTTTCTTTACCTCTTGGCTTATGCATAAGTTTTGTTGCAGTGTTAAATTCATTTCATACAACGCATAATGTGTCTAGCTAGCTAATAAAAAAAAAGAATAATTTCCGATTAAACTAGTGGCGTAACAAGAAAATCATCAGTGGTCGGGCGGTGCCCCACAAACTTTTTGAAAATCCATTCACTATCCTTGAATTTTATTTCCAAGACTCACTAGAATCTACCAATTTTTGCTTTGATAAAGAGAGAAAAACAAAGCAATGTATCTGTTATTCTATGAGGTGAAGCTAAGCACTAAAAAAAACATAGTAAACAAACAACAGTTATTTTTGTATTATTCGATTGTTCTTATGTTGAATAGCAAAAAGGCATCAATCAACTTTTCATATTCAATGCAAAAATCTCTCTCAATCACTAATAATGGTAAATCACTTACCAGGGAACATTCACAGGTGTTCGAGTCATTTTTAGTTGAGACTTAGTGCATTTGACTGACCTTAGTGAACTATGTTTATGGTTAAAAACGTTCGTGTCCATGACTTATTCCTAGCGAGATATCGAAGTTTTAGTGAATTTTCTCTGTAGGACGATAGTTTTCTAGTGCAACCATATTTTCGAAATTTGACATGACAGACAGACCTCAGCTAGACACTAACTTGCAAAAAATATTTCAAAATCCTTCGACAAAATGTCTTCAAGATATAAAGGTATAAAAAAATTCATGCTGTATACACTATGTATGTAAAAGAGCCTATATATAAGAATCTTCATCTGCCGAAGAGAATCATTCGATAAGTCTTGAAATATTTTTTGCAAGTTATTTTCTAGCTGAGGTCTGTCTGTCATGTCAAATTTCGGAAATATGGTTGTATTAGAAAACTATTGTCCTACAGAGAAAATTCACTAAAACTTCGATATCTCGCTAGGAATAAGCTATGCACACGAACGTTTTTAATCATAAACATAGTTCACTACGGTAAATCAAATGTACTAAGTCTCAACTATAAATGACTAGAACACTTGGGAATGTGCTTTAGTCAATAGTTTTACGCGTAGACTCTTTATTTTAACACATTTTCTCCATTTCAACATTTGATAAACTGGTTTTTGATACGCTATTTATCAAGCAAATAATTGTTTATTTTTTTGTCTGACATACAAATATATGTATTTGTGCATATATAGAAACGAAAAATAAAGCAACAAATGATACTGCTTATTCATCAGAATGTCTATAGATTTTATCTTTCAGTTATCACTAACTGCATCTTCACAGCTATTGTATGTACAAGAGAAAAAGAAGAAACGTTTTAATGGCAATTATTAGATTTTTACTTTTTCCCGGTGCCCCGGGCCTAGCCCACCCCTGGTTATGCCACTAGACTAAACTACGTGCAACCTTATGCTCAATCTTCATATGAATTACTATCGGTTGAAACATTTCTTCAACACAAGTCGAGTAAGAAAAAAAAAACAAGTTTAACATACATTCATGTAAAGAATGATTTAATACAAGTGGATTTTTATGAACTGAAGGTCAATGTTGAGAAATGAAAATCTTCTGATGTTTGTAAATCAAGCTGAAATGGAAAATCATGTATTTATGTCAAAAGTTCTAATTCGAACTAAATTTTGAAAATTCTACATCAAAAATAAATATATTCTGTAAAATTTTGAAATATACAGTAGAGAAGAAAATTATTATCATCCTACAATTAAGAATGTCGAACACAAAACCTGAGTAATGTATATTTGAAGTATTTTTCGAGTGAAAAGGTAATAATAAGTTACATGTCAATTTTTGACAAATAAGTTGCAAAATATGTAGACTTATAGAAGAAGACTTTTTCTATCTAACAGTGTATATCAGAGTTCTCTATGAACTGAAAATCTTTCGATATTGAGTGTGGGCAAAAAGATGAATTGCAATATTTTCTCGACGAAATTATTGTTTTTCGCATGGAAAATTTCTTTCAATGATTTTATGTCTTTTTCGAAAATTTTCGATCAATGTTGCTAACTATGTACCCAAGATTTTCGATAAAGGTGTTGCTATTGTGGAAAGAAAATATCTATGTCAAACAATATATATATTTTCAATGAAAAACCTCCGCAATAATCTCATAGATAGAATGTTTCAATTCATCTTGTCTTACCTATTTATTGAAAGATTTTGGGTATTCATTGACACTTCAGATGTATGCATGTAGTGATCGAATTCTTTTGCGTAGAACTAGTTTCGATGGAATTTGTATTGCACGATGGAATTTGTATTGCACGATGGAATTTGTATTGCACGATGGAATTTGTATTGCACGATGGAATACAGAGAATATCGTGCCGTTAATTGACATCAACCGAATGAAATGGAATTTTTAACGCCTTTAAGTACCGCTGGATAGAAAAGGTGTTACTCGATAAGCCGATACAAACTGCATCCTTTGATTGCTTATGATCAGAATATAGAATACTTTCATTCATCATTGATCCCATTCAATAAAAATTTCTTCAAGAATCTGAACACAAGAAAAAAAAATGTTTTTTCTAGAATTTTCTTAACAAGCTGAATGTAATTCTAAGAATAAAAATTATTGCATAGTTCGAGAAATTTCATGAATCTAATTACATTAAATAAATGAGCATAGATATTTCTCTTTGATAGTGCTGATTACTTCGAAATAATATCCCTGAAAGTCAACGAACTCAAGTATTCTAATAGAGAATGTTCATACGTATGTCTTCAGTTGACCCATTCAATCTACGGAATAGAACTATTAGTGATTGCTTTGCTTTTCATATAATATTAAATAGAATTATATTAACAAAAGCAAGATTAGATTTGAAACGAATCATATTTTCAGCATATATCAAATGAAATCCGTTTCTTTTTAATTAAACATCAAATACATAGACGAAGACGAAACTTACCGTTGTTAATCTTAATTGAAGTTTTTAATTGTAAAAGAATTTGAATATGTTGTATCGAACAGTGAACTGATACATTTATTGAGTCAGAATTTTGATCAAATAGCTCATTGAGATTTCGCTAGTTGTTCTGTATAATTGGT
Source organism: Rotaria macrura (assembly GCA_900239685.1). Lineage (NCBI taxonomy): Eukaryota > Metazoa > Rotifera > Eurotatoria > Philodinida > Philodinidae > Rotaria > Rotaria macrura. Next base: position 10,430 of record OENT01001161.1, on the reverse strand, counting down.
TGAATATTGATCAGAAGATCTGTTGTAATAGAATTTTGTAGATGATTGCAGACAATTGGTCGATTTTTCGTGCCCAGAGTCTCAATCAGGATTTATTGGTGGTTAGACGTTAAATATTTGGTATTTATTATTGAATATTGCGTAAGAATAATTTATATAAACGATATCAATTTTGGCATTAGATTTCGACTGAGAATACTGATTTAGTAATAAGGTAAACAACGATAAAAAAAAATAAAACTTATTTGCTAATGTCGTTTGATTTATGAAACAGCGTGTGGCTGCACACGCATTCATATTTCGTTTGATAAGGCATCTAACACTATCATTGTCATTTTTGTAAATGTTCACTCAACTGTAACTCGTCAAATGATGAAGGTGAAGAAGAAAAAAGTATATACTCTGAATGATTGTGTCGATGATGAAATCTGAGCGAGTCATTTGAATCATCAAACGGTTCAATAAGATTCGTATATTGGATGCAGTACAAATGATAATAATAATGTTATTCATTATCTTATTCATAAAATTGAATCGAACAGAAAGTGACGAGAATCATTTTCTGTTTGTTAAAAACAACTTACAAAATAATTCATCAAAATGCACACGATCTAGTTTTTTTTTTCAATGAATGCCATCAAAGTTCTAATATGAGCCTGGACATACTTTTGATAACTGTTGAAGAAATTACTGAATATAGTCTAAGCTCATGACAATAACGCTTGTCTGATTGATTCGAGAAAATGAACAATAATCGACAAATAGAATGTTTTGAGACAAAATGTTTGTTTATTTTTGATCCACGTAAAAATATTTCAAACGAATCTTTAGTGCTCTATCTGAATATGGGTTTCGAAATTTTCTATCAGTACCAGTTCGCAAGTAGTGAGAGAATCTGTGAAAGTTGAACGGGAAATCGTTAGGTTTTTCACATCTAAAGCGAACTATTGAGTATGAAAACTAAGAGTTGAAATCTTTATTACTCTATCGAGTGATAAAGCGAAATCTATTGAATCGAATGTAGTCTTCTAGTTGGTTTTGCTTGATAGAATGATAATTTCACTTAAGCTTTTCCCATACTCTATTAGTTTTAAGAAATCCACTATTTTATCGGAACCTTTTTGCGAAGAAAAAGACACTCATGATAAAATACATTTCATTTAACTCGTGTAGAAAAAGTACAATTTAATTCTATTTAACATTTTCTAAGGAAATTTTAAATACTTTTAGGATCTTTGTCAATGGACCTATTTCGTTCTGCAAAATCTTGTTTATAGATCGTTTAAAGTAGTTTTCAAAGATGTCTTCACTTCTTTTGAATAAAAAATAGGCATAGAATTTCTCATGCCTTATTCAACAAGAGCAATCAGTTTTCTTTTCAATTCATAGATGTTGACTCATCTGAAATATTTTGATGGGAGTTAAACATAAAGTGAACATTTCATCTCAAAATTTTCGTTCCGTACACTAATTTAAGAAACAGAAAAAGATAGAAGTCAAAGGAGATCTATTTTGGTAACTAAAATTCATAATAGATTAAATCTAACATCATCATTAGCAATTATATAAAATATAACACGAATAGCGACGATTCATAAACTTAATTAATATGAGTTTCTTGGTTTTACAACTAGCCTTTGATCTTCTATGTGAGGATGGATGTGAAAGGTTTTCAGTATGCAAATTTTTTTCAATTACTTTCTTCGACATTTAAAACAAAGTATTATAGTACATGTAACATAATACACTCCAATGAACAGTTAAGCATGCCCGTTCGACGAATCTAAATTGAATTCTACTCCAAACTATATGATGACTCAATGATCGAAAATTATTGATAAAACATTGAAGATTGTTTGAGTTTAACGCCCTCATTCCTTTTTAGTAGAATAAACAAATATATGAAAATTTGACGTTTCGTTACGATAAATTATTGATTTCTTGTTCAGCTATGTGAAAAAAATATATGTATTCATGGGAATGTTACGAAATAAGTTTATTTCTACTCCGTTTCATATGATTGGATAGTTCACAATAAAAATTGTTTATGAGAGTTTCGCTCATTGTTTCCCGTACATCCTTGTCGAGAATCACTTAACGGATGCTCAGGCAGTCCTTTGGAAAAGTGTGCAATCCACAGGGACTCATTAGGAACTTCCCTACGTAATTACCAATCCTCAAGAAGTCACTTGTGAAGTCTGTGAACGTTAAGGAGAAACAGAAAAAGAAAAAATTCCTGTCGACCTCGTTTGGCATTTACGAAGAAGAGCGGGAATCCATTCCCAATTTTTTCGGGGCCTATTAAGTTATATAAGAAAAGCAAATTTCAAATGCAATAGTTGTTTATTTTTAGCATAATTTTTGTCTAACTGATAAAATTCCATACGGCTCCTCCCTAACTCATCTCAACGATAACGCATTGTTTTGACGTGAGTGAGCATTCGACACGCAGAACTCGTCCACTGAGACGTGTTCAAATGGATTTTGGTTGAAACAAACTCAACAAAAAGTTAACATGATTGTGGAACAACTGAATAGGGCCCTTGTATTAGTATCTATCAATCCTTTAGAAATTGCCATAGAAATGTGTAAACTCTCTCAAAAGTTTCACAGGAACTATCCGAATATTCATTACAGTATTCTCGACTAGGGATAATATTGGTTGAAATTAAATGGTTTCGAGGCATGATTTATGAATTCAATTTTTTTCGGATTTATTGTATGCCAACGATTAAAGAATTTTTAATATCGAATTACGAGTATACACTGCATAGTTTCATAATGGAATATACGAAAAGATGCAATTCTGCTCATTCACTACTCTTCATTTCAATTTAAAAACAGAAGACACATGAACATTTTTATTGATAGAAACATGATAGAGCGCACACGATTTTCATCGTTACAAATAACACGGTCAGAACCTTAAATTCATCTGATTATGAAAAAGTATGAACATTTTTTTAAGAAAGTTCAAGAAAACCGATAATTTGTTCCTCTAGGCTGGTATTTTCATCTTTTTAAGCCATCCATATCATGACTTGATGTCTGTTGTATGACCCTTGAAAATATGTTGATTTTCCCTTAGGAAATAGGAGTAAACCTTCTGAATTTTTAATCCATATTCGAAAAGTTAAATTCTAGAATGTTAAACTGAAAATTGTCCCTGAGACATCTCTATTGGTTTGTAGCATATCCTGAATATTTCAACGAAAACATCATGGTCTTTCTTCGAGATATTCTATCTTCAAGTGAAACCATGTTGAGTGAGCTGTCCGTAGAAAATGGCTACTTTTTACAAGTTAAATGTCTTTTGAAGAACACATTCTTAAAAAAGTATTTTGATTTTCCGATGTATTTATACTCGAGATTTTGCCCTTACCAACAGTAAGAACCGTTCCCTTCTATCCTGTTCTTGTCGAAAGTTTTGCAAAAAACAACCATGTGTCTTCTTTTTTTGAAATAGATCGTAGTATCAAGAGCCGAAGTTACTATGAATAAGCCTTGTGCAAAAATTATATACTGAAACTTATTGGTATCTTGCTCTTTTCAGTAGCAATTCTATGAAGACCAAGACTTCTCTTACCTATCTCAAATAACTGCACATAACACATATAACCACAAACTCTTAGTTCCCATATTCTCTGATTAAATTCATAAAGTGTATTACTGTTTTGTCGATCAAACCAAAAGTTCCAATCATGTTAGCATGCCTGTAGAATCTGACGTTTCGAAAATCATTGTCAACTCTTTTGAAACTATGGAGATATTAATGTTGATAACAATATANAGTCTAATTCATGACGTGTGAAAATGAAAGCGATAAAATCTTGTCATTCGTGTTCAATTCACTCTCACATTGGTGTCGATCAAATAGGCAAAGTTATTATCGTCTTGTCCGAAGGTTTTTCAACATAGTTTATTGCTAATTACTTTTCACAATCGTACATGTTAACAATAGTCTAAACAATGAAATGAATAGAGAAGGGATGCTAATAGATTTTAAAAAGAATAATAGTAGAGATATAAATGTGATTTAAAATTTCATTCAGAAAAAAATTCACAACATCATGTCTTTTAGTATTCCGATGAATGAACACAATGTAATTTTTGTTCATATTAGATACAATTCTAGAGCGAAGACTTCTTGACAATTGAAGATACTTCAGAGATTTTCGCTAAGTGACAATATTATAACTGACAACTTAACAAATAGATTTTGAATAATCTTTTCAGTACAATATTATGAGTAAAATCAAAGAAGAATATTTCTTTTCATTGGCTATTTTCTGTTTTCTTTTTAATTGTTAGTTTAGTGTCGTTATTTTTCATTCTTGTATGTTATTTTTCTTAAATTGACATTGATATTCACTTCAGTGATCGACAAGTTTACTATGCAGATTCACTCTATCCTATAGATAGTCTCTGTGTAATAAATGAATGTCTTAATAAACTAAGGAAACATAGATGTTAGGTTATTTTCCGAAATCAAATTGATAATTTCTTTGTGAGGATGACATTTGAACTGTACTGAATCCATGCATCACTAGCCGCAATTATTTATGTATTAACAACTGAATTCTTTATTGAACATAATGAAAATGTTTAACAGTTGTTCTAATTTTGATGAAAATTCTACAACATCATTGTAACAGATGGCGAAGTAGATATACAATCTCAATTTAAATTTTGAATGAAACGTTTTTTGAGAAAAATGTACACAAGTTGAATACAATGTACCTTGAGGAGTTTTGTTAAATGATTGAATCTCGATTATGTGTAATATTAAGGTAGTTCCTTTTTGTTTTTATACAGTATTGATTTCTTGAACTCTGTTTCTTCATTTTGAGAAGAAACAAGATCCTAATTGTAAAATTTACCTACTGAAAATTTAAATTATGTTTTATTGTATCATATTTCATCTTTATAGATCGAAGTCTAGTTCGTCCAACAGAATATTATCGATGCTGTATTTTCTTTTTCATATCAATGTCATTTTATTGAAAAGATCAAAAAGTGATTGTGAGATTTACAAATATGATCGTAAGAAAAGCGTTGTTTCAATTTTTCTTTCGTTTATGAAATTTTCAAAAGCAAATTGAGTTGATTCGTTAAACACAAAAAACACTTGATGTAAGTAATCCATAATAAACATTTGTTAGTTCACATATTGTGTATTGCGATTATGTCACGAGAAATAGAAATACGAAGATTTCCAAATTATCATCTTCAATCATTCGCTGGATGAATTGAATTCAAATGTTTGTCTTCAACAGTTATTGGCGAGTTTCTATTTCTCGATGAAATACAACAGCAATGACAAGTTAAAGGTAGTATCGTAGAAGGCAGCTAGAATTAATGCGATAGTCTAAAACAAAAATAATTAAAGAAATACTCCAAGTGACCATTACTCTCATGTACAGTTCGTTTTACGAGCTATTTTCTTCGAACTAAGTATCTATCATTTTACTGCTGTAATTGATAATCATATCTATTATGAATTGAGTGCGTTCACGGGTGGGGGGGGGGGGAGCGAGTGACCCCAACCCGTCCTCCTCCAATCCTGAAAACTTTTCTTTTATTTTTCCAATGGAGTTCAGGCGAGTTTTCTAACTTAACAATATCTACGAAACTAGATAGACGATTGAACATTGTGGTTAGGAGACGATCAACGAGATATATAACTACTTGTAATCAGAGCGAAAATTTTTTAATTAAAAACTAACGCAAAAAAAGAATTATAAATGTATCTTGTAAACACTGACTTTCACAGTGATTATAATCAGTAGATAACTAAAAGGATTTCTGTAGAATAGTAGACTAGAGAATAGAGTACGTGCTTATCATTATGATTACTGATGTTTCATCTTTTCTGAGATCATAAACAACTATTTTCATTGATTAATCAAAAACAAACTAAGGTCTGTGATCTCATAAAATAGTGCGAATTTAATTTTGTCTCTTTAATAAACTCCCGACATGCGACATGCAAAAGAGATGTCAATTTCAAACAAGAATGTTTTTCATAAACTTTAAATCTTGTGAAGATTTAAAAAAAAATTATATTCTAATGTGTCATCTTTTATCAAATTTAAAACATGTGGTGCGATCTATTGATCATTTCTTTCAAATTAGACACATTCTCAATATCTGATATCTTTACATTATGACGGCTCCTTCAAGGTGTCATCTCAGATCTGTTTCAGAAACACATAAAAAGATCATTACTATGCAACTTCGTTCAATCAATGACTCTGGTTATGCACCATCCTCAAGTTGCTGACGATAGATAGTACTTCATTAAATGTGATACGATATGTTCATTCAAAGTAGAGTCCTACAGGTTAACCTTATCCTACACTATCCTGTCCTAACCTATAACACAGGTTAGGTTTGGTTGCAAAGCTCGTAGGTTAGGGTAATGTTACTAAAAACGTACAGGAATAAAACTAAGGATATGCCCACATAGATAAAACTTTTACACAGCCGAACTTAATATACATTTCTGAACATAGGTGGCCGAGCGTTTCCAGCTTAGAGTAGCTCACATTTGTTTGAGAATAACGATAGAAAGTCGACATTTGAAGACAACAGATTTTTGAATTTCTTTGTCACAACTTTCAATCAGAAAATATTTTGCACTATGGCCTATTGGCATGCCTTTGAAACAATCGAAAATTCTACTACACTATGAAAATATTTATTTCGTTATCAACATAAGCATGAGCAATCTTAAACCTTGACTGAAGCAAATGAAAAAGTCATAAGTACAAAAACTATTGTTCATACCCGAAAACAGGATTTTCTACTCCAATCTTTTTCAAGGAAAATCATAATAAATGCTGTTCAAGTTTAGCTGATCTAGGTTTCCTTTTATGCACGTGAGGAATAAGGACATGATTAACGAGTTGTTGTGTCATTGTTGGAAGTAGAAACTTCTACAGTTCTGGTGACATTAATGCCTGAGCTGATTTCACATTTTCATGATCATTAGATAAATGAATTGATGAATTATATGAATGAATTCTAGCAGCTTCACAGGTTTTGGTTTTTCATCTTCAAAAACAGATGTCATTTGAAGCTGTTTTATTGATGTCGATGTCGGCATTTATTTTTTTCACACATCTAACTGTTTGTTTATCATTTCAAAATCTTTCAAAAGTAAAATACAGAAAAGGATTCAAATTCTAATGATAAATAAAAACACGTCGACATTATAAATGTATTCTAACTACTTCCCTTTATCTTCATAAAGTAGTCGCCAGAGTTAATGAGTGAAGATCTTTCAAAAACATGCAAACATATACTCCTACCACACAGAATCAGGTGGCACATCATAGGAGAAAAATAAGCATCGCCTTTTCTAACCGCTTTCGCTTATCAAGCATAGAATCACGATGAGATCTGTACTTTCTTTTCAAATATTTGAGCCCTTCCTAGCCTAAAGGCTCCGCCGCCTATGTTTCTGACGTCTTTTTTGTCAAAAGGAAGACAAAAATTAACTTAACCAATAATGTTGTTAATGATATTTTATTTTTAAGAAACTTTCGAAACATTTAAAAATCTTGTATTTGATTCTCATTGAAAAATCAATAAAATATGCTGAAACATATTGAAGAAAAACTTCATACTGAGTTTTCCTTGAACTTAGAACTCGAAGAGTATGATAGGTTGTAAGACGAAAAATCTCTGTGATAGGACAGGTTATGGCTACGAAGTCTATAAGTTAGAGTAAGACTAGGGTACGAAGTTATTCAGTAGGTTAGATTTAGGATACAAAAACGTCGTAATATGCATCACTCTGATTTACAGTTACGCATGATCTCTATGTAAAGGATATGGGAAACTTCAATAGTCATCTTTTTTCGTTCAATGACCAATATCGTTTTAATATTCAAAGTATTCACTTCATTTGGTCCTTGTCTGATTCAATGTTCATTTATGTAGCATAATAGATTTTTTATCTGACAGATCGATGATGTTTGATTCCGTAACATTTCTTCTTAGGACAAGAATCTATATTTTGTTTTGAAACTAACACAATGAGTAAACAATGAGTTTCAGTCATTTTTCAAACGGTTCGACTTCCATCTGAATGTATGGTAGTCGTATGCATACGACTTTTCAAGACTCATTTTAAAGAAATACTCGGAGTAAAACAACTGTTTTTGAATGGTACACGAAAATTGTATCTAATCTCTCGGTTTTATCGACATTAACTTTTAAAGTAAAATTTTCAATATTTCAAAGCTTGTATTTCAAACAGTGCAACAAATTGAGATGAAAATTGGAATCGAATGCCAACTCATACCATCTATCCACTCGGATCATTCTGATACACGGATTGTCTTGGGTTTTATAGAATCAACAAAATCCGACACACAGAATGGCATTCGAATCCCCAGTACTGGATCGTACCATAGAACATAGAGTGACCTCTAGTAATATCACCAGGTACTAATTATTATCCAATTGATAAAATAGAACTCATCCATTAGATAATTTCGTGTCGCGGAATCTGATAAGACTCTATGGATTGATCGGATTCATTCATTTAGGTATCGTTTTTCCGTAACATATTATTCTATGCCTAGTTTGAAAGCGTGATCAAATTTTCCTCAGATAAAACAGTCTACCTTAACTATTTGTCAAGACTTTCAATGAGTCGCTCGTGTGAAGCAAAAGAAAACTGATTTTCTCAAGAGACAGAAATTTAGTTTTCTATGTATTGTACATTTTTAAGAATAAAGATTTGAACTTCAAAATATTTAATCTATGAATGTTTTCAGTAGAAATTTTCTATTCATTTTTGCTTCTGACACCATTCGTCTAATCACGAGGGATAATCATAGATCTTTTGAGTGTATGAAAAATTTATTTTTCTAATTAGTTCAATTCTAACTATCCTGAAAGCTTTAACATTCTTCAGAAACTCAGATCAAGTGAGTGACTAACATTTGTAATTTTAATTGAAAGAAGTTTATTACTTTTTAGAATTTTACACACTTACATATTATACGTTTTTTCAAACTATTAGCACATAATTATCTTTGTTCTGTGAATTAATTGAAAGTATCGAAACCACCTTGATTCGATAAAGTATTTCTTATTTGTATAATCGTATACGCATATAAGAAGACAGTTCTTGTTAATTTCATAAAGAATGACGAATCGATTAACGTCCAATAAACTATCCAAAAACAAAAAGAATGTTTGACCAATTGTGTAAGATTTTTTTCTCTAGAATAAATGAAATAAGATGTTCGAAAACAAAGCGTTAAATATATCTTACACGGTTGAATGTTTACTTCAAAAAATTAAAAACTGGATTAAAATGGGTGAGATGATATATTGACTCTTATCATCAGTAATAATTTGTATATGGATAAGATTTGAGCATTTATTCCCATACGGTCGTTATCGGGATGATCCTGTGTACATTTTCATATTTAGTTACAATTTAAATTGAAATAATATACTATTCTTAAATATATACTCAATTTAGTTGTTGGTTTAAATTTAAAGACGATAGATATCGAAAAACTATTTCAAAAATATAACAATATGAACTGAATATCGACAAAGACTAGAAATGATGTACATACATATCATTGTTTAAATCATTCATATGCCAAGATACGAACCCATATTGTTGAACTACAACTGCTGTCGAATAAAATATACTGTGTATATAATACTACAGCTTTCATGATTTCCTTATCAGACCAATGCATACTTTCGAACTTTGGATGAAAACTTGAGTTGCTTTTAATGAACAATATGATTCACAACATGATATCATATTACATAGTAATTCATTTAAATACTAATAGAGACTAAAAATATAATCATTTTAGCAAAACAAAAAACAACACAACTGGCTGCAGTTGTGCATATATTTGATTTATTCTCGAATGCGCATATATTTATATAAAAAAATTGATAACCATGATGATGAATGCACGCTCGAGTGACTACCGCACGATAGATGTTTGAAAAGAAAGACAGAAAAAGATGCATCTCTATGCGTATCATAACCATCAATGTTCACATCACATAGATTGATATCGATAAGAGGCAAATCAACGGACAACTAGTGTCGAACAATTGCATTCATTCATCTTAATCTCGACTATCATACACTATGACGATGCAAGAAAATGATGTGATGATAGACCAACAAAAATGAAGATTATAAATATGCGCTTGTCACATAATCACGCGAATTGAAGAAGAACAATAATGTAGAGCATTGGGTGTTTAAATGTAACTTTTTTACATGTAAAAGTATATAGTCTACGAAAGGACACCACCAGATAAGGCCACAAATCGGCCCCTTCTTGTATCTCGATCTCAGTATCCTAGAAAGATAGTACGCATTTTTCTGCGTATACCAGCGTATTTTGTTTTTCCAAAACCTATCACGGGAA